>JAVTVY010018621.1:0-83703 GCA_036873755.1 Hanleya hanleyi
GGGTTAAACTAGCCAGTTAGTTATTCATTTAGTTATTCCGAACAGCGCCCCCTGGCGGTGGATCGGAAAACTAATGGTGTCATCCGATAGAGCATGTCCAACATAGTTGATGTACCAAGTATCAAGGTGATATTCGGTCCGGAAAGGGGTTAAAATAGCCAGTTAGTTATTCAGTTAGTTATTCGGAACAGCGCCCCCTGGCGGCGGATCGGGAAACTAATGACGTCATTTGGCAAGCTCTACCAGGCATCCATTACGTTCTGCTTCGCGCCTCTCCATGTAGCGCTGTAAGGGTCTCACGGACTTTACCGGAGTTGACCCAAGGTCATCTGTTGCCACCGTAAACGAACATGACGACCGTCTAACTGGGCGAATTAATATCAGAGGCGATTCACCGATATATATTTCCGCAACATATATAGTTCTGAGGTTATGTGTCAAAAAGCTGCCTTCAAACTGTGACACTGTCGTTTCGTAACACACTGAATATCCGTTAAGTATATTCCAAGATAAATATACGTTTTGCGATCAGTAAAACAGTAAGACAGAAAAGTTCTTGGTTTCTGCAGGAATCCTGCAAAAGATGGCGAGACCCCTACAAGGGTAAATGCAGCGTAGCGCAAAGCACCCTGGGAGAGGATGGTCATTTGGTAGAGCTTATCTCACATAGTATATGTACCAAGTATCAAGGTGATATTCGGTCGGGAAAGGGGTTAAAATAGCCAGTTAGTTATTCGATTCTGCAGTTAGTTATTCAGTTAGCTATTCAGAACAGCGCCCCCTGGCGTCGAATCCGGAAACTAATGGTGTCATATGATAGAGCATGTCCAACATAGTTGATGTACCAAGTATCAAGGTGATATTCGGTCGGGAAAGGGGTTAAAATAGAGGTACAATTATATCGATAAAATAATGACCCCTTCGAATAGCGAACTGCTAACCGCGAACTGCAGACCAACTTCACGAAGGTTATCGTGTAACTGTTTCATCCATTGATTACCCAATTGTGGATGTGGAGCCCCGCCTCTTTTTGGCCTAATCTTGGCATGGAGATCAGCCGTGGTGTATATACCAGTAATATACCTCGTATTTGAAATACTCCACGCCTGGGTGATCAACATAAAGTCGAGGAGTCGTCAGATAAACAAAGTTACATGTCAACAGAATACCACACATGGTAATTTAAGGAGCATGTCTAGTCTTACAAGTATGGATGAAGTCAGATGGTATATATATGATATATATCAGATGATATATATATGTATACATACCTATTGTTTCACCAATGTCTATTTCACCGGATTTAGGCCATGCACCATAATGGCCAGTTTTTGGCATCATCCATAACGCTTAGAAAAAAACGTGTGGCATATTCATTAGCAAGAAAGATAATTCCGAATCTCTATGCCAAGATTATAATAATATTAATAGTAATTTCATTTAAAATAGGTTCAAATACGTATTGCCACATTTTGTAGCAGATCCGCAACTCTTGTTGCTAAGGTTTGTGCTGGGCGTCCAAGTTCTTTAAGGCGCCAGGAGATGAACACGGTTGGATTGAAGGGGGCATTACGGCCATAATTTCGGGAGACAAACGGACAGAAGACATTATGCCCTTCCGGTTATAGTTAGCTTGTTTCCATAACCCAAGCGGCGGACCAGAATGGCGGTCGTGAGTTAGTCCTCGGGAAGTTCGATGCGTTTTGGATGGTGGTAGCGGAGAAACCCTAAACCGAGGACGCGTGACCAACTCACGGAGTTATCTTCCTCTGGTCTCGTGATATGAACGTGATATGACAATTTTAGTGGGAGATTACTAAGTCATTTCCAGTGGACCTTTTTTGCCTACAATGGCGATTCTCTCTCATATTTATAAGTTTTCTTTTGAAACAAAGTCCAAATATTCTTTTCGAAAGAAATATCCGGGAATCCAACTGCCAAATGTCATCTGGCAAGATCCGACAAGATGGCGTCAATGTGACCATATGGACAGCAAACTGAAAAGAGTTCTGATAGTCCAAATATATAGTTTGGAAAAGAATGTGTAACGTTTGCATAGGGAAAAGTCAGTTGTGCGTGACGCTATAGTAAAGCCCTTTGTTTTCTCTAAATCCTACAATACATTTGATGTAAATAGTCTATACAGTAACATTCCGCATAGCCTAGGCCTTGAAGCCGTCAAGTACTGGCTCGATAATTTCCCTGCAACGCTCCATAGTCGTTTTAAGAAGGATTTTATCTTAGATAGCTTGGAATTCATTTTGAACAACAACTCGTTCTGTTTTAATGATCGTTTCTACAGGCAAGTCCTTGGTACGGCTATGGGAACCAAAGTGGCACCTGTTTACGCAACTCTGGTTATGGGTTACCTGGAGCTGACCCTATATGCCAAGATAAACACCTCTTATGGAGATAATTTTGGCCAGATATTCAAAGAAAACTGGCGTAGATATCTTGACGATTGCTTCATTTTTTGGCCCCTTGAAAATGGTTCACTTGAGTCATTGCATGACATTCTGAATTCCCTTCATCCTCAGATTTCTTTCACTATGGAAACAAGTGACGAGAGCATTCCATTTTTAGATATTCTTATTTTGAAATCTGAGAAAACTATAACCACAGACATCTACAGGAAACCAACGGACACACAACTATATCTCCACTTCCACTCCAACCATCCCAGACACACCAGAGAAAATATTCCCTACACTTTGGCACGCCGAATCTGCACTATCGTGTTAGATTCCAGTATTCGGGCGCTACGGCTAACTGAGCTGAAAACCTCTTTAATCTCTCGAGGTTACCCAGAGGGCCTTATTGATAAGGGAATAAGGAAGGCATCTGCCCAGCCCGTAAGCGAACTTCGTCAGTCATCTGCTAAAACCACAAACGGAAATGTTATACCTCTCGTCACTACACACAACCCGAATAATAATAACATTTTCCCGATAGTGCTAAACACGTTACCTATTCTAAACAATAGTGCTAAAATGAAAGATATTGTTAACAATTCATCTTTTATTAATAGCAAGAGACAAGCCCCAAATCTTAAGAATATTCTTACAAAAAGCTCGTTTTTCGGAAAGCCAGTTAGATGCACGGGTCGCGAAATGTAACCGATCGAAATGTGGCGCATGCATCCATATACTAGAAGGACCTAGCATTAAATTCAATGACACAAATTCTGTGTTTGAGGTTAAATTCAACATGTCATGTGACAGTAAATATGTTGTATACGCACTGATTTGTCAGGGCTGTGGAAAACAGTATATCGGTCAAACCACAGATTTAAGATCTAGATTAACTGTTCACAGGCAACAGATTAATAATGAAAACCATTGCCATCTCCCGGTCAGCCGACACATCAGACAGTGTGCCATACATTTGACCCCTTCTTTTAAAGTTTTCCCTTTTTACAAAGTACTAAATGAGAATCAAGCCTTATTGGATGTTAAAGAAACGATGTTTATAGAAAGGTATGGTTCCGAATTAAACGGATCACATAGACCTTGAATATATTTGTTATTTTGTTTGTTTAACAACTTTGTGAAATTAGATTTCATGCAATACATGTACGTATTTATCAAACTGTTGAAGCATGTCATATCCTGAAAATACCCACCTCTGCTTCGCAGACCAATTATGTTTGATTTTGATTGTTGTTTACTGCATGTATTGTACTCGTTTGAATTATCCCTTTTAATCTCTCTTTTCATGTTTATTGTGACCAACTGTTTCTATTAATGTCAGCATGTTATCAAGTCACTGCTTGCTTAAGCCAGGCACGTCGTCTAGCGACCGTTGTGCCCTGTATTTGTATATATACCAGTCTGTCATTTGAAAACAGTATTCCTTGAAAAGAACATTACGTTCGAAACTGCAGTCGGAATATAATGATGTAGAAAGTTGAGAAGGTTTTTTCGTTATTTTTCCTACAATATATATATATTAATTTCTTTTGAGAATGCATACTGATTTATCAGCCTAAAAATATTGTGATGGTCAACTGCATACAAATGGAGATAGGACTGATCAAAATAGGCTCCCTGGCCTGTTTTAGTATTGTTGATCCATTTCTACGGAAGATCTTCTCTTGCAGCAAAAATATGACACCTCAAACCGAAACCATTCTTGGTTCTTTTAAATAATCAAACTTCCTAAAATATTGAGTGGCAATATAATTTGGATTTGAGGTGTCATATTGTTGCTATAGAAAAAATCCTCCAAACATAAGCTTCAAAAATACCAAAGTTGGCAAGGGAACATATTTTGATCAATCATATCTCAAGTATTGACCATCGCAATTTTTCCTAGCCTGATATTTGAGTATGAAAAGAGAACGTAAGTATTTCGTGGTGGCACAGAATGATTCCCATCCCGACTGCGGCATAGATCAAGATCGTCCAGGCCTGGAATAGTCGAGCACATCTAACCTGCTTTTATTTGTAAATCGATCAGATTCCGTAAACTCAAATAATCCTGTGTTTAATCTTACTTGTCCACATCCAATCGCCTCGTGGGAATTTGGCTCTAATTTCCACCTTGCCGTAACGGAGACCAATTTTACCCCTCATGAAGCACGACATGACTGGGTTAATAATTCCATCTCGGCTAGCGTCTCTGTGACAGCCGTTGTTCCAGGTTGGGCTACAGTAGCCATATTTTTCTGTTATAGCAGAAAATAGGAAGAGGCAAATATAAATAATTGCTTTACTTTCATTTCAAGTTATATTGTGTAATAAACCCTGCTCGCAATCTGGGTGAACGAACAGAGAATACCATCTCAAATGAGAATGAAAAACTCGTGCGCTCTCGCCGAGAATCTAAAGCAGATTGTTCAGCCAATCGACTGGCGTGATACAATTGGTATAGCGTGATTTGCTACACCTGGTACTCGACTCCAGGGTCTAGAACAAACGTACCACAGCAGATGGAACAGACGTTGCATGTCTGATCAAGCTATTAGCTCTGAAATCCTTCAGTCGAGGACCCCGAGTTGTGTTTATGTAATTGCCTCATTGTACTAGTTTACTACCTTGTCCGTCGCTTGCTTTAGCGAACGTTATATTTCAGAGAACAACAGTGCTTTCCTTAACGCACAACAAATACACAGAACTGTATGGGACATCATGAGTAAATCCCTACTTTGCAAATCTTTCTTGTACATTTTTCAGTGTAGTTTTAAAGTCGCACTTTTATTCGTTTGGAACATATGATTAACATCTTTCTTATTTAATTGCACTTACGTTTGAAATCCAGTACTCCGTGGTGGAGCAAATTTTCCCCGAAATGGTCCGCAACCAGGGTCTGCAAAATACAGTTTTGTCATGGAGTTGAAATTGTGAATTAGATATGTAAAATAAACAGCGCTGGCATTATTTAACCATATATTGTTATGAGAAAGCCGACATTACCGTGATTTATATTGTTTTAAATTTCAGTCTATTTGCATAAAGCTATCCCAAGAGACATCTTGTATCCACCTTTAATATATGGTCATCGCAATGTTGATCTCTTTGCAGTGACATGGCCAATATTTCTGTGGACCAGGCTGCTAACGATCAGTAGATCATATGTCATAATACGATGTTTCATCTACTTTCCCCTCCCGCCCCCTAATCAGGATGTGTCTCCAGGTCAACACGAGCAACACATCCGTGAACTTTGAATAAGGTCATGGAGCATAATTCAAAATATCCTTCCGACAAACTTGTGTTAGGTGAAAACACGAAAATGCGATGCGAAAATGAGATTTGAAACTCGAAGTTTGAGATGGGAAAACACGAAGATGAGCTAGAAGAAAGCAAAAATGCGATGAAAAAACTACTTTTTGTATTTTAACTTCGCTCGTTTGCGTTCACGCCTTTTCGTAATTTGAACTTCACCTTTTCGACGTATCACCTTCCTGTTTCAGCTTGCAGGGCACGGAGCCCAACGTGTTGACGGATTATTAATTGGGTGACGTGGCACAAATAAGCAGTAAGTGATCGTGGACCTTGGATTTTATGGTGGACATTGAGCCCTTGACGCCATTTCACTTGACTGGCGAGTGCATGAAAAATCGAGCTTAGGAAAAAGACCATTTAATATGGTTTATCCCTAAAAGATAAACTCCTTTATTCTGTATTGGACTGGTGTTTAGTGAGGGATTTGACAATGAGAGTTATCCCCCCTTGTCTGTGCACTTGTTGAAATCGTCATGTTCTTTCCGCGTGATGGAAATTGTGAAATTATGATTGGCCAGTAAGTCAATCACGCCTATAGGGGGGTTCAATAATTTATCCGGCCTTTCTCGACCGGATTTTGCTGGACACGAACACGCTACATTTCTTCTCCGTATTTTTGGAATAATTTCGGGTTTTCAGCGAAGTTTGTTTGTATTCTTTACGTTACAAAGACGTATAAATTAAGTGTTTTTCCGTAGGTGAATGTTGCAGGGTAGAGACGTGTGATATTTGACTATAATCTCACGCTTTTCAGATTGTGTGTGCGCTGACCCAGTTCTACAGTGTTGCCATGCCTCGTGGTCCGGGTTATAAGCGGAGGGGGACGAAGTCACGGCCGTGGGGCGCCAAGGCGGCAAGACATGATTGTGAAGAGGCCGGTCGACCATCCGTGCAATATCAAGCTGCTGGGGCAACGGATGCGGCGAGTGGAAGCTCCCAACCTGATCACCAGAGTAACGGTGGAGGGGGCGATGTTGTGCCTTCCCGGGCGGATACCGTAATTGGTGAGTGTGGCTTGCATTTGTCACCTGTTGCAAATCTCCCAGGGACAGTTATTCCTTTTGCCACGCCCATTAATAGCACGGTATTAACAAATGCTTCTTGGGGGGACACACCTAGTTTAATATCTAGTGGATCTGATGACATGGATAGCCACGTCCCTGTTGCTTTAAAAGAGAAGATATGGAGGCACGAATTTATCAATATTGCCTTACTTTTGAAAGGGAACACGGAGCTGATGGACTTGTGCGCTGTGACGCCTATTTTTGTTTCCGCTAGTGGTCAAATTGAGGCTAGGCCTAAGACTATAAAAGAAAGAATTCCAACCATAGAACGTTGGACAGATGCCTTTCTTATTTTCTCTGGTATTTACCTGGCAAAATTTCCCGGGAAATGTCTGCAAATGTTGAAGTACATGAAAACAATCAGATTCGCCGCCGAGAAATTCAGTGGTTTCGGTTGGCGACAATATGATGAGCAGTACCGCATTAGACAAGCTCTGAATCCAGAGAATTTCTGGGCCTGCATCAACTCTGAACTTTGGTTGATGGTTATATCCTCGGCACAACAGGCTTCACTATTCAGTGTTTCCCCATCCACTAGTCAAAAGGGGGGTTTCCGACAGACAAGTACCCCCGTCCAGACTTGTCACGACTTTAATGATGGTAAATGTGCTTGGCAAAAATGCCGCTTTCAACATGTATGCTCCAAATGTTTTGGGGGGCATGCAGCAATAACCTGCCATAGTTTTCGCCCCCAGCAGTCCCCAAGAAGAGACAGAAACCCCCGGGCTATTCAGTTTAGGCAAGTCTCCCATCCAGGTCAATCGTCTCGCTAGTATGTTACAGACCTACCCCAATCAAGATATTGCTACACAGCTTCTTTCAGGTTTTAGATTAGGTTTTCCTTTAAAATATTCTGGCCCACGCACCCCACGAGATGCAAACAATTTGAAATCAGCAAAAGAAAATTCAGGCATCGTCGAACAAAAAATTCTGAAAGAGATTAAATATGGGAGGGTAGCAGGTCCTTTTGATACCATACCTATACCTACACTAAGGATTTCTCCATTAGGGATTGTACCGAAGAAATCACCAGGAGAATTTCGCATGATCCATCATTTGTCATATCCGGATGGACTTTCCGTGAATGATTTTATTGAGTCTCGGGAATGCTCCGTTACACTACACAAAAAGGCGGATTTCACGTACTGGGGAAATGTATTGCTTATTAATGGGAGAGGCCACTGTTTGCACTTCTTTACATAGATGCCCACTAGTGCGGATGTTTGTATTTCATAGCGTATGACCCGTACATTGCAGCTTGGAGAGGCCAAGATGACAAATACATTTACGGGATATATATTATAGATAAGGCATCCTATATTTCATATACCCAAAATAGTATGGTCACAGGTATGGAATATTTAGTATCAAATTATATTCCATACAGCAGGAAATGTAAAATAACTACTTATGGCGAGACTGCCTTATATTTAATCAAATAAAACTCTTTGAATACATTCGAGAGGTATGACAAAGTATTTGTATATATGAATATTTATTTAAATTTAACCTATCACTAAAATGCAATGTCGAAGTTCCATCAACCGGCTTCCCCCAAGAGGTACGTCTCATACTCGTTCATTATGCTTTTTAACGTCATAAGAAGGTAATTCTTTTATATGGCAAATATTAAGATTTGACATCATGAAATGGTAATTCTGATACACGGCAAATATTAAGATTTCATCTAATTTTATCTAGACTGTAAAGAAAACCAAATGAAGCATTATAAGTTATTTCACCGTCTGGTAAATATATGCATATTTCGATGAGAGCAAATATTCAGTTTATCCCTTTCACTGATGGTTATACGGGTATGCCATTCCGTTTTATATGATCAGCAAATATATGGCAGAACTGAACTTTTGCAACCAGTTTGGTAAATACTGCAAATATATGCAAATGTTAAGGAATGACTGCGCTGTAAATATATTTGAAATATTTTCATTTACCAACAGTTTAATAACCTTTAAATGTTGTCAATAGTAATATTTCATTGTGTAAATTAATGCAAATATGAAAATGTGATGTGGTTTTATTGTGTGTAGGGTAAATAATTTCTATTTTGATCATTCAACACGCTCTCGTGGATAATATGAGTGTGTAATACGTGGCGTAACACGACAAGTGCAAGGGAAACTGTGTGGGGTTTCTTTGCTTATTTCATACAATGCCAACTACAATGGATTGGTTAGAAAGCTCTACTTCTTGGCGATTTCCACTTCGTCGTTTCAGGAATCAGGAGTCACCCTGTAGCATAAGATGGAAACGAGGAATACATGTAATATAGAGGACATCGTAACTCTTCCCAATACAACGTATAAAATAAGCTACGTGATACACCGGTAATACACGTAGAAATATTACACAATTCAATGTAATATAATTTACAGAAAAATGAAACAGAAGTAAAACTTCATACTGTCCTGTCTCAAATTTGTCACAAATGCGGCCTTAATTTACTATCCATATCCGAGTATCCCACACTCTGGGTAGCGAAGAAATTGAATACACATGTTTAACTTCTCCTTGCTGAAATTTACACAAGATACATATAGGTGCACGATAGTTCCGTTCGATCCAACAGCATGCCGTTTCCTCACTCCAACATGTCGAAACGCGAGTATTTTTTCTTGCGTGTATTTCTCCCACAAGCAAATTTAGTGAACTGATTCTAGCTGTACTCTGTATGCTTGGTTATAACGCATGCAGTACTTTTGTCTTGGCGAAACATATGCACGTTGTGATTGGTTGATCATTATGTTAGCCTGATAAGCGTAATATGATTAGAATTATGATTGACAGACAGGTCGGGCCTGCAGACAACAGGCGACTTTTACATACATTAATCCCTAATACAACCGTCTTCCCAAGATATCTAAAAGATAAACGGGAATATATCATTCGTCTATCGGATAAGCTAAGATGAAGACCCGGCTTATCGGCATGGTGAAGCAAGTTATGCAAGCTTATCTATGGTGGCCAAAGGCAATTAAATCTGAATGTGCAAAGTCTCCAATTTCCAACAATGCCCAGATATCTGTATCTTTATATCAGCGATGATGAAGTGGAACAATAGAATGCAGTAGCTCCTACAAGAGACTGTCTAGACAGTGATATTCCTGAAATATCCCGATAAGAGAATTTCGGGTGCATTAAATTTTAAACCAGAGACCGCACAATCACAGTCTCTGGCACCAGGTATAAATTTAACAAAATATGCAAGATTTATCGTTCAAAGAATTGAGCCTAAAGCATATTTTGTCAACTTTTGAAAGCATGTCGTATATCGTTAGGACATAACGTTGAAGAATGGGAAGAAAAGTTATTCTGGTGAAGCCGACAGAGGACCTGCACGCCCAATGCGTCAGTAGTATACAAAGCGTAAATCTTGAGGATTTGTGGAGGACGGAATGTGGAAAAAGAAATGTTGGTTGTAAATAAGGATTTGACGTCACACCAGGAGCTTCAATATGACCCTCCGCCCTTATGGGGTAGTGCAAACGCAGGAATATCACTGTCTAGACTACGCATGTGCAGTCCACACGCCAAACTCTTCCTTTAGATGCTACCCTTTTAGTATGCAAAAATCTCCATATATTAGATCGAGTCTATTTTTCTAATATCTGATGTTAGTTTATTGGTAAATTTATAATATAGAAAACCGCTTTTTCTAACCCCAATAGGGTTGACTGTGGCGAATGCAAATGTACATGGTGTATATCCACACGGCTCTAGCTAGCCTGTCGGCCCGCCTTGGGTGAACTGGACATCTGGCTATGTTATATCAGTCAGTGATAGTCGTACAGTGCTATGACAATTATTAACAAAACAATGCAGAATATGAAATATGTCAATTTTTCAGTGGCAGTCTGTTTTGAGTATAGACCAGAACGTTGTATTTCACTGAACATTGTGTTTATCGTCAAATTTCAATCGCCGTTTTGGAACACCGATTTTGTGTAAAATTGGTGTCTAATCAAACGTTTTCTGTGAACTCAGGAAATTATCTTAGCTCAATTAAGAATACACAAAATATCGAAATGGACCTGGCGCGGTTCAGTGAGATTTTGGCCACCATGGAGATCTCACAGTGGAACACAATCTTATTGACTGTATAGATTTTAAGATTTTAAGAGATTCTTTTTATCGAGCAGTTATTTCAGATGATCTTTTTAGTCGAGTGAGAGAAGACTGTATCTTAGTTTATTTGAGAGAAATCAGTTTGTGGCATGAGTTTTAATGCATGTGCATGTCTTTTGGTGTGTTGTGTTGATTACTTATGGTTTGCTGGGTTGTTGACTTGCTTTTGTTAGAATTCATAGAATTTTGTTTATTTGTCGCTATATAGCTGAAATATTGCCGAACGGGACATTAAACTTAGTTTATTCTCTCTTTCTCTCTCCTTGGCACCATGAGATGCGCTTTGAAGTGCCAAAATGAAATATCACCTACGAAAGAAAGTTTCAATTAGCCGGAGGATGGCAAAATAAGGAGTCGAAATATCGAGTCAAAATGAGCCGTACGCTTTTAAGAACTATTGAAGTATATCATGTCTTATGGTCTGAGTAATTTCCCCTCTCTGGGTCTTAAGGTGTTTGAATAACAGCATCTTGAAGTAGTGGATTTGTGCAAAATCGCCTATTTCGAACAGAAAACAGCACATTTTCTCTCGGTGAACACACCAGGCCAGTCTAGAACCAATAACTTTACCCCGAATTATTGGTCGTGTCAGTAGTCAGTTGTTGCCCAAAATATTGCTTATTACACATTATATTATCCCCTCCATCACCTCGCACCCAACCTTGGCAAGCCGCGTTGGGTGTTATAATTCTTGTTTGCTGTTGTCGGCGATGTTCGCTCTTGTCCAGTCAGAAGCCGCACTATAAGAAACTACCGTTGTGTAGCGTCAATCTTCGGCCATGTTCGCTCTTGTTCGTATTCAAATGTCATCCAACTGTTCTGGTAATCTATGAGACCATTTGCTGTCCAAGCCACTCTAATCGTAGTCCACTCTACGATCGCTTCAATACGGCATCCGACAAGATCCATTCAGAGCAAAGATGTTCCCTAGAGATCGATCTAAAAGTTCCTGTTTTCTATTACTCCTCGACTGCGCCTGAACACAATGGCGTCACTTCCAGTCCAAACCACCTCAACCGTAGTCTACTCGCCGAGAGCGTCAAAATCAGCCAACGGTTTCAAACTCTACCGGGAAATCCCCCGCCAGTCAAGTTACCGGAATTGACCTTTCCAAGTTGCTATATCCACCACTTTATCCCTCCTCACCGTGTCCCGACAGGTTTAGACTACACGGCCCACAATCCACACCGAAAATGCGCTTTCTCTCTTACTCTCCAAGTGCGCATTCGTGTATCACTGCCCCTACACTGCATGGTCAAGACCCTGTAGAAAACGATAGTTCAGTCCCCCCCACGTCTTGTTCCGAGTGGGCATCCAGGTTTTTCCTGTACTATTCAGAGTTCTCTCCATTCGCGCAAAGATGGAGCCACCGCTTGGTCGAACGTGTGCACCCTTACTCCCCTACCACACTATCGTATGGCGCATGCCTGGGTCCCCGGAGTCTCGTTGCATGGGTGAAATCTCCATGTCTCTCACCCCTCTCGATCTCCGTAAATCGTCCTACTTTCTCTTGGCATGCTCGATCCATTGCGCATGTGCAGGGTCAAAGATCAACACCGGTCACGATATCCAAAGGTCAATGGGCGCCCAGATCTTCTTTCTCTACTACTTAGAATTATATTTCTCAAGGAATAATCCCTCTATTGGGGGAATGAAACATGGCATTATTCAGCATAAGTGGCAACCAATCTTGTGCGACACATGTGAAAAATATTCAGATGGAAGCAAGAAGGTTACTATCAAAGTGAGAACGTGTATTGATAATCATGAAACACTGGTGATATCAATGCTAATTCTGATCAATATACCCCAATTGATTTTTAATTTTGCTCTATTATGCAGATTTGCACAATCGTGCATAAAAAACACCGGCGCGTGTCTATATCAACAAGGTGTGCGTGCTATTGTACCTGGAAGAGTCTGATGAACTTACTTGAGAGCATTTTCGAGAATCCCGCAGTGCGTCAGATATCTGTGTGCATTCCGATTAAAATAAATATATTCCCCTAATGTGCACATTACTACATGGGACCACTTTTTCCTAAAGAGGGGCATAAGAGAATGTTTAGTATCTCCTGAAACTTTCTGGTTGTTCAGCTGATCGCAAGTGTGATTGATACGACAATATAGGTTGGTCAGAAAAGATTTCATGAAAGTTACACCATAGAATTTCAGATTGAAAAATACACAAAACATGAACGGACACATTTTCAACATAGTGAAGAAAATCTAGTTCTGATTTCGTCAAAATTCAGACGAAACTGGATAATTTACTCTTCTTTACCGACCACACAACAAAAGTTACATCACGAAACATCATAGTTTGGATTAAGCACTCACAGTGGAGCCCTAAGAATGGGTTGATACATAAAGCAGATAAGAACTTGCATAACATATCTAAGCTTGATGCATTTGTTTACAAAGGTCTTAGTCTGAATACACATTAACCGACTAAGAGACCAGTGCGACATAAAGGTTAGATCCATCATACCATGTGTGTCGTAAATGGAGACCTTGGGAAATATTCACGAATAAATACTTGAATTCCATGGGAAATATTCACGAATAATACTTGAATCACACAAGCTATATATATCAAGTATCTGTGCTGATAAATAGGAGTTCTGGGCACCCCTGCTTCCTTCTCCCGTGGGTATCAGTGATATACTTTCTTCCCCTGGCAATTTGCCTTCGTATCTTTGCTGGTCTATTAAGGCATGCGGCATATGTATTCTGTCTGCAACGAAGCGTACTGGCAATTCTCCATCCCTTTTTTTTTTGGCAAAAGGCAGTCATTCATTATTTGTGAGCAAGATATCATTCTCAGAAATGCGAGAATGTTTAATAATCTATATCTTATGTGGTAAAGTCTTAATGGCTTTTAAAATAACAAATAATGTATTGTGCCGAATGATTTGTCAAGTCTGAAGGCAAGAGCAAACAAAAAAACTTGTGGTAGTGACATTATCTTATTACCCACGCTTGCAATTATCATGTAAAATAGGACATTTCTCCCTTCGAACATCTCCCCCTGCTGACATTTCCCCCTCTTTCCTATAGCTATTTGTGCTATGATTTCATACGAATGTGAAACACATATTGACAAAAACATTTTATTCTTATTTTCAATAAGCTTAATCGGACATAAATTTTCCCCAGCTATATTTAATATAGCGGCACTGTTAACCAGATTTGTATGATTTAGTAACAAAATAAAAATGCAATCAAGTTATAAATAAAGCGATTTTGATGTTTATCTTTTCAATAAGTTACTTTCAATAAATTGACATGATTTCGAAGAATACCCCATGGTTTCAACTGAGACAAAATAAACATCATTGTTAGATGATATATTGCTGCAAATATGTTGTCTTTTCAAATTTAATCACCAATTTAAATCAATCAGCATGTTTGTTACATAATCTATTTATCTTTATCCCCAGTTAGCCCATTGCCAGAGTAGAATCAGTCCGTGCATGGCACAAGGAAAGTCATTGTATACAGTTTGTCTTTAAAACCACTGATTACAATACCATTTAACAATCCTCAGCTTTATTATCCTGATTTCAACCTGCTGCTCGAGTAGAATCACATAACTATGTGATAGTTATTAACTTATACTGTGTATTTATTGTTTAGTCATGCCAAATTATAGAAAACAAGAAAAAAAAATAAGAAAAAGTCAATTTTGTTACACATTCGTATGAACTCATAGTACACAGATATATATGAAGTGGGATATGTCAGCAGGGAGAAATGTCCTCGGGGGGATGTCCGCGCACCGTCGATGACAGGCCGTTTTTGAGTATTTGAGTTTTTATAAGATCATAATGATTTTTCAAAATTGTGTTCATTTCAAATGCGGTAGACTTGCGCTAAGTCTATTAGCTAGAAACTCAATTAATACGTGGAATATGCTGTCCGTTTCCATTCCGCCTGGCAATATAGTGACATAAACATCGTCGGCTAACGTTAGAAGTTTTGTTTCCCTTTTTTTCTTATATATTTTAGCCTGGTTATCTATAGTATGACACCTTAAACCGACCTACCGTTTTCAATATCGCAATCTCTGCCGTTACAGTAAATCGAAATATGATTTTTGTTCCAGCGGTCATATTTTAGTTATGCTAAAATGTATACGAAAATCTAATATGGGTGCCCAATATTGTTGAGTCCTTCCATGCCTTAGATTAGTGAAATGCTGGAGTTCTACTGTCGCGCACAGTTTGTGAGATTAAACATCACAGAATATGATGAAGTCGTATTACTTTAGAAAAAGACAATATATGAATGAGGGTTCATACTTGATGTAAGGGTCAGGCGACAATGCATGCATGTACAAGAGCCAAATCTAGGGACAACAAAGTGTCTCGACTCAGTGGTACAAAGGCATTGCCAATAGTTCCTTAAATGAAATAAGACGGATAGTGGAACCAGAGACCCTATAATAAATATGTATAAAGTTTGTGCTCGAATCATCTGATTTTATTTCGATAAAATGCGCACATTTATTATCTCATGTTATTCATATCGGAATACACATACCTGTGAATAACCGGACCTTCTGACAGATTTATATACGGTGAGTAAAAATCTCCCAAACGGGCTTCTTGCAGCTCAAATAGAAAAACAAAAAAAACAAAAAAAACAACAACAAAAACGGGGAAGGCCTTGCCTAAATGTGGGGCTTTCACTGTGAAATTTATATAAAAATCACCCTTTCACAGACAAATAACAGACATCATAATTTTACTTGCCATGCATCATGGTCAAGTAGTACACAATTAGTCATTCTCCCAACGTCAGAGTTTTTAACCTCGAAACCGTCGATAAACAACATAACAATAGGGAATATACAATCTGCTGACATGAGAATGACAATTCGTATACTGTCCTAAATTTGACACTACACATGTGGTAGAGAATACAATTGGTTTGGATATTAGTAGTCACGAGGGCTTCAAGACGAGACCCTCCATCACCCATTGTGACCAGGAATTGCCCCTATATAGCTCAAACACACCCCAAAAATGCCCTCTTCGCTACTGCTCCTGGAATCTTCATGACGTCATCTCCATTTCAAAACCCCCAGTTGTAGTCTACTCCACGACCGCTTCAATATGATGCCTTGCAAAGCCCATTTACCCCTGTGCACCCCAAAATATCCTTTCAGTATAATACTTCTCAACTTTTGAATATTTCGAAAAAATAAAAAACAATATGTGATTTCCATATTTCTTTGGACTATATTTTATCTCTCGACCGTTTGTAGTATTTACTTGCGGAATTTCAATCTAAATATTCGGTACTTTCTTCTCTTGATATTGAACTTGATCGTTGGAGTTTTCCTTAAAGTTTTATACATTAGTGTCGTTTTCTCATTATGCATGTGCATAAGCATTACAATAAACCTATATAGTTAGTTCGAAACTTAGATGGTTTTTCCATGTCACCTTTCCATACTATTGCTACTTCTGCTAGGAAATTATTGTTTTATTGTACGTCAATATGATACATATAATTTCAGCACGCTGTGGTCAGTGACATTACTTGTACAGCTCTTGTTTACTTCGCGTTTCGTCAGTTGGATTTTATGTAAAATTTATTATTTAACTGTGTATAGTTTAGATTGCCAAATAATGAGTAAAACTGTGTGTTAAAGTTTGTCCATTTTAATTAGTCGTCTACTTTGGAGCGTCTCGAAAATCAATACCGTAGCTAACTCTGCAAAAATTACCCGTTTTTTTTGCAGCGTATATAACAAACCGAACAAAATGACTACCATTACTCTCTGATATTGATGATGTTTCACGCCTGAAATAACTTTGTAATTCTCTCCATAAATAAAACTCCACTGCTGTAGTTTCATGTACCAGGGCTTAATTACATAGGGAGATACCCTACTGTGTTCGTTTTCACGGACACAAAGGTCAAAGATGTGGCGTACGGTCATAGACGTGTGTGCGGTTTATCATTCGGCAATTTCACTGCACAAGGGATATAAACGGCACACCCAGGAGCCACCTGTTATTACTTTATAGGGTATCAAACTTTGTCAACTGGAACACGAATACAATATGACGTCTTTCTATGTAATGAACCCTGGTGCACCAAACTATAGTACATAGTTCATATGCAGAAAATTTCAAATTTATTTCAAGCGTAATATATTATCAATATCACGGAGTAATGATGGTCAGTCTGTGAAGGTCAATTTTTTACTCACTGCACAGAAAGTAAATTTATGCAGATAACAATTGATTTTTGACAGGCTCCAAAGTAGACGACTAATTAAAATGGACAGTTATATTTGTATATTCATGATGATTTGGCATGGTAAGCTTTCGTAAAGCCGATAACATTCTTCTGACTGGTATGCCGATATTAGATTCTGCTTTCATCTTTGGTCGCAGCTAGGATATAAGAGGAAAATCGCAAATCATACCATTTTTATTGGTATATTCGTTCTTCTCGATTTCCTTGCATCCGGATAGCTATGACTTGTAAATAGAACATGAATAAAACTTAGATACAAATGCAAAAGTTTTACTTTTGATCTCGTCTTTGTGATGCTCTTTCCTCAAGCAAACTCGTGGTTTGAAACACTTTATAAACAAACCCGAATTCGCTTGTGGAAAGTACAGCATGCACACCCTCCATAATGCAGGTAACCAGCTCTGCCAATCTAATTAACATTAAATCCCATCTGCTCCACCATTTGGATATTTGGCTTGTGGGATCTAACCGGCTTGCAGTAACTCGAGCGACAACCAGTCCTGAGAACTATTCATAGTGCTTTGAAGCAGACATTAATGATGGAGTAATTTTGATTGGCTCAGCCGAATCAGAAGAACTCAGTTGGGATACATTTTGATTTTGCCGCTGTCCAGTCATTGTGTCGACATAATCCGAGATAGATATGTGGTCTTTGGGTAAGAGGATTAGTCCAAATACAGCCGTGATGTTATAAGGCTGTTAATTCATGGGCTCTCGGAGCACCAAGTTCAACTGAAATAAGTGAGGTTCTATATAGCGGCATAAGAGATTGGAAAGCATTGACAGAATATTAATTTATTAAGATTGCCAGCCCTGCATGTAGATGTGAGCAGTATATTACTCGAAACGTCCTTTTAAAAAGAGAGCGGCGTTCGTGTGTGATACACCACCTTCGTGGTATCTCAGCATATTTCGAGGAAGGCCTAGTTCATGCGGATAAAAGGATGGAGGACAAACTCTTCGAAGTTACGAGAGGATACTACATCGGGGGTCTCCAAAGTCAAAACAAATATACGGAGACGAACATGTAACTTCAAACAAAGGAGACGAAATATACATCACATTGGCTGACGTTTGATTCGCTCAAATAGTTTGGTGTTAAACTTCATATATCACCACAAAGTTGTGTTTATTCTAACACCCATTTGTGTTATTTTCCTCTCAATTCTGGTGCTAAAATGGTTTCGACACAATCTTTTTCGCAGTGTATGGGCATATTCGGGACGGTCATGAGGCCACGAAGCTGTTCGAACAGCATATTATGATCTTCGTCCCACGGGATCTTGAATTTGAATGTTTGAGTTGATAGAAATAGAGAACTGAGCATGATTAAAATTATAACAAATGAATGAAAGAGAAGACCTGCCTCCCTTTATAATATTCCATAACGTGTTACGTGGAAAACAAATAGTAGACGTCACCACACGGGACGTAATTATTTTTGGAATATTATAAAAGAAAGTAATTCTTCAATTTGCATTCATTTATTCTCATATTTGTCATCATCAGTTCTCTATTTCCATCAACTCAAAACATTCAGAGTCGAGCTTCAATGCTTCGTCCTGGTGAATTCGTTCTCTGTCATGGTTCGGCTTTGTCAGACGAACAATGATTCGGGACGATGAGTATTGCAGTACCGCGCTGCTATACAGGAATATCGAATGGCGAAAACAAACATTCAGTGTTGTTTTATTTAAGTGAATCCACTCTTTGTTGGTATGCAGGATCGGTGAGGTTTCACAATTATCTGAAATGGTGATATTAAAACGAATGAGAAAGCAAAAACAGTAGAAAAATTCTAAATCTGCATATACAATGAATTTTGTGTTCACTGAAGCTGTTTCTCTGGTCTCGCTTTAGGTCGAATTATCATTTCGAACTGACATACTGTGGTCGTGACATATCGCATGTGCCTGTAACAAGACTATGTTATGTATACCACAGTGAGCAAGAATGAACATATTTATGCAATTTATCAACAGAATAACTGCCATTACCCGAACAATGTGATCGTATTACTTGGTAATCTTGCCTGTCACTATACAAGCAATATAATAATCTGTGTGAGTCGTAGTCAGAATGCTATGTTTCTGTTGTGTAACTGATGGAAATGTTAAATTGATATAGGTAGGCTTTGTTCCGGTGTTGTACAAAAGCTGACGAAAACAGAACCATTATCTACTCAAGACCAGTCATTTCATCACTAATCACTACAAGTCCAGTGACGAAATACAGTTGGATTCATCAGCCACAATTGTATGTTGAGAAGAGAAGGCATCCGATAAGAAGTTACATAATATATTAAGCCTCATACATTTGTTTGCTCAAGTTTAGCCTACAGACAGGCTAACAATATGCCAGTGTGACAAAGCGATTAGACACCAATGATAAAATAATCACCAATGATCCTTGAATCCAGCAAGCTAAATATTTACCAACCTTGTCAGATAACATCTTTCTGGCAGATCTAACTGAATAAAACTCAACAAAAGCTGTCTTATATCGAACTGCAACTTCCCCGGCTCATTCTGGCTGATTTTTTTCCTCAAATCATATTTCCAGATATGTTTCCCAGGAATGATATATAGAGGATTTTCATAATCATTTTGTATTTTCAGGAAGGAATTAATGTACTTGTTTTAAGTACACATAACACATCAGACTTGTAAATAACGAAGCACTCGTATTAACAATGTATTAACTACATACTTTATGAAAATCAGTATAAAGGATATAAATACAGATTGCCGTGTGTTAAAAATCGCACTATATAAGAAAAACCCGTATATACAAGTTAATAAACTTCGATTATGCATCTATTGTCTAGATAACATTTCACTATCTGCTGGGCTATGATAATTGCTTGTGTTCAATTATGCCAAATTTTATAATCCGTTTCGATATGGGAAGTGCTACCTAAACTATTTATACCAGGATCATGACTGAGTAACTATAAGCATTTAACAGTCACCACAGGTGCTCAATCCCGGTGTCATCAAATGCTTTCGAAATGTGCTTGAGGCTACTGATACGTTCAAATTATACCGATTCTTAGCAATTATTACTGAACCATGCAATAATAATTCACATCGATGTCGCAACGTTGTAAATAAAACGATTACATTTCCATAACATACAGTTGTCTGTATTATACTATCAAATATTATTCAAATGTGAGATTATATTTGCAATTTGGTAAATGTTTAGTTAATAAAACTCATCTGTTTGATTAAATTTGTCTATGTGGTATAACTTTGCTCATGTATCAATTATATGAGCCACCGTTCCATGCAGTAGAGAATATATGGTGAATAGTATTGTTACATTTAATTTCCTGCGAAGTACAAATCTCACGGAGTGAAATATAACCGAAATATTTATCAACTCACCTGCCGTATATTAAAAGTCTGCAAATTAATCGGTTTAATTTGCACATGATGTCCCAGTGTGGCATATATAATTGAATAAAATATAATTATTTGCATAACTCTGTACTGTGTACGTTATGCTGTGTCATAAGGGCCTGTCCAAGCTGCAATATCTAATGTCCACAAACGGAAAATATAATAGAAAATGTATGGCGCATATAAGTGAAATATATGGCAAATGATGCACATTTACAACACTGGCAAATAATGAAGCAACGATATTTATTTACTACAGTAGGTAATACAATATCATACCATATATGTTCTGTGTTGACCTGTCGTTTAAATACATTTGTCTATATTTGTCTTTCCATTTAAACACCATACGTACACCATGGCCCTGATGTGTATGTTAAAAGCATGCAAATTATTTCCACATATGTTAATATTTACAGGTCCGTTTAAACTTTTGCAAATATAACAGCTATATTCACCTTATATTTAGTGGTAATATTAAATAATATCAAATCGAGATTTTCGTGTAGTGTTACCTATACAAAGTTTGATAAAGCTGTAGAAATGGTACAACAGTTAGGCAGGGGTGCTCTTCTAGCAAAAACTGACATAAAGTCAGCTTTCAGACTTCTTCCAGTTTGGCCCGGTGATTTTGACCTTCTTGGTTTTAAATTTGGGGGGGGTGCTATTTTTTCGATCGAGTTTTGCCAATGGGCTGTAGCATATCGTGTGCCACATTTGAAAAATTTTCAACCTTTTTGGAGTGGGCTGTTAAACAACAGAGTTATCCATTTGTTATCCATTACTTGGACGACTTTCTGGTAGGCGGACATAAAGATACAGCTGAGTGCAAAATTTCTCTGGATACATTCCTCGCGATATGCGATTTTTTAGGTATATCAGTCGCAGATGAAAAAACAGAGGGTCCATGTACGAAAATCCCCTTCTTAGGTCTGGAAATTGATACGAACGAGATGATTGTTAGAATTCCATGGCAAAAAATTTTAGAGCTCAGACGGCTTATTCTAGAGACTATTCAAGCTAAGAAAGCCACATTACGACAAATTCAGTCATTAATTGGCTCTTTGAATTTTGCCTGTCGAGCCATATCACCTGGTCGCCCATTCCTTAGGCGCTTGATTAATACTACACGCCATGTCAACAAACCTCATCATTATATCAGAATCACACGAGGAATTAAAGAAGATTTGCAAATGTGGTTGGAATTTTTCAGTGACTTCAACGGGGTTTCTGTCTTTCTTGACCAATACTGGTTATCCAATACTGCCATCCAGCTGTTTACCGACAGTGCTGGTGGTAAGGAAAAGGGGTTCGGTGCATTCTGTGGGGGTAAATGGACGTATGGAGTGTGGCCCGACGAGTGGGTACAGAGCGGGATTTTAACGGATATCACAGTTTTGGAATTCTTCCCTATTCTCGTAGCGATTCACGTCTGGGGTGACGTGCTTTGTAACAAAAAGGTTCTTTTCAGATCTGATAACCAGGCCGTTGTGAGCATTATCAACACCCTCACATCGAAGTCTGACAAAGTCATGGTGCTGCTGCGACAATTCACGCTTAAATGCTTGCGTACGAACCTCTTGTTTAAAGCAGAGCATATTTCTGGATCAAAAAATCTGATTGCTGATGCAATTTCACGTTTACAGTGGGAAAAATTCCGGAAGCTCGCCCCCCATGCAGATCGAATGCCTACCAAGATACCAACAGAGCTTTGGCGGATATTCGAGACGAAGCTCATCGATTAATTGATGCGGGTTTATCTGAAAACACAAAGGCTGTATATTCAAATGCTCTTCGCTCTCTAGGCCAGTTCAGGGATAAATTTAAATTAGGTGATATTTGGCCTGTACCAGTAGAACATTTGTCTTTATATAGATATGTCTTCTAAAGGTAAAGCTCCAGCCACTGTATCTTCTTATATATCGGGGATTAGTTATCAACATAAAGTGTTAGGGTTGGAGGACCATAGTCAGTCTTTCGTAATCCGAAAAATGTTAGAGGGTATGAAAAGACTTAACCCTCATATAGATACTAGATCCCCCATAACTGTGAATATGCTCAAGCAGCTTCCTTCAGCCTTGGATCAAGTCTGTCAATCTAATTACGAGGCTGGATTATTCAAGGCGGCATATTCTTTGGCATTTTTTGGATTTTTTCGAGTGGGCGAATTAATTCCCGGCGGTAAAGGTCCACATGATAGACCCCTTACACCAGATGACATATCTTTCAATTGTGAGTCGGGTGAGAACCGCCTTCTTGTCCGAATTAAATCTTCCAAAAATGACCAGCTGGGTAAATCGTACACCTTGAATATTGGACAGACAAGGGATCCGATAGTGTGCCCGGTACGGAACATGATAACTTTTCTAGGCATGCGGCCTCGATTCGGTAAACGTCTATTTTGCCATAAAGATGGAAAAACTCTGACACAATACCAGTTCAGCGCTGTTCTCACCAAAGCCTTAAATTTTCTTGGCTTTGACACGGATACCATTAAATCTCATAGTTTTCGTGTCGGGGCTTGCAGCCTAGCTTCGGCGAATGGGGTGCCAGATCATATAATACAGAAATGGGGGAGATGGAAATCTACAGCATATGCTAGATACATTAGGATATCTCCGGGATCGCTCAGTGACGTACTGTAGGGCAAAAAATCCTCACAACATCAAGGCAATTATTCGTTTCTAAGCCTTTAATTTCTTTACTATGTTAAATTCTATATTCCCCACTTTTATATTTATTTGAGTAGATATTTGGAGGTGCGGGTCATCTCACACCTACTGGGCCAAACGTAGGGCTATGAACCAACCAAGGACTGTGAATTTAGGGCTCGGTAGAATTGGGGTCAACATATACTGGTTTGGGCAAAGAGGCATGACTTGGTCCATGCTGAGACCGTTGGTCGATGAAAAACTGAGAACACTGCCACCACCCGCCTTTTTATTCATACAGCTCGGTTCGAACGATTTGGTTTCCCAGGAGTGCGGCCAATTATGCCAGGTGATTTGGGAAGATTTAGAATACTTAGCTGCTTTGTTCCCACAATGCGTTATTGTTTGGTCAGATATATTCCCCAGGATTTACTGGCATGGGGCTCACTCACCACGGGCGATAGATCGGATTAGAAAACGCGTTAATCGTGTTGGTGGGGCCACGGCAATAAGATGTGGGGGAAGGGTGCTCAAACATGTAGAGATTTCCCATCACGAAATTTCCCTTTATAGAAATGATGGCGTCCATCTATCGGATGTGGGAAATGACATCTATTTGAACACCATTCAGGGGGGTCTTGAGGCATTTATCCAGAGTAATGTTAGCGTTTTTCCGTAGATATTTTTTAAATGGTCTAATTAAGAGAGTATTTCATTAATTCTAGTCTAGGCCCTAATTGGGCGAATTCTTGGGAGCGAATGAGTTTAGACGCATTCTAGTGGCCGAATTCTGGCGGGCAGATAAGGGCTTTCAGTTAGGCGGAAATTAATATTCGGTGGGTGCCACCTCGACGAATTCCCGCGGGGCATCCGGTTATTTTCATGTCGACTCGTTGTGTTCCCGAGAGACTTGTGCGGTCTACCCGATGTGGTTCCCGGGTGACAGGTAGTAAAGTGTGTGTTGTCCAATCGATGCGTTTCCCGATGGACATGTATTGTCCAATCCCGTTGTGTTCCCGGGGGACGGGTTTGTGTAGGAGACAAACATATTATTAGGGGGTTTGCTGATATGTCATTTACACTAGTCGACGGTCAGCACTAAAACATATATCAGCCCGCTGGGATTCGGTACACTACTATGTAAAGTTACTCAGCCAATAAAGCCGTGGCCGATTTCATCCAAACTTCTAAATACGTTTTTTGTGTGAGTTTGTATAATTAAGGACAATATCTTTAGAATAATATGGTTTATCCCTAAAAGATAAACTCCTTTATTCTGTATTGGACTGGTGTTTAGTGAGGGATTTGACAATGAGAGTTATCCCCCCTTGTCTGTGCACTTGTTGAAATCGTCATGTTCTTTCCGCGTGATGGAAATTGTGAAATTATGATTGGCCAGTAAGTCAATCACGCCTATAGGGGGGTTCAATAATTTATCCGGCCTTTCTCGACCGGATTTTGCTGGACACGAACACGCTACATTTCTTCTCCGTATTCCCTCCCCCCCCACCCACTTTTTAAGAAGATGGATTAAATGCGCTACCTAAATAATTAATTAGAGCTAGTATGAATTGTTAGATTTCTTATGCATTCCTTGATTGAGTTGTGTTAAATTGATACCTGACATGGGTTGATCTAGTTGTTGAGAAATATTTGTACATAGATATTGACTTGATATAGGGGAAAAGGCCATACGTAAGCCTTCCTTGCTTTGAGAAAAGATGCTGCTGTTTTCTCTCTTGTTATATTTTTCAGGTTCCAAGACCAAAATAGGGGAACATCTACTGGAACACAGAACTGGTTAAGATGGTTTCCATTGTCCATTTGATCTGTACGCGTTCGCGACGCCATTGTCCATCTGACCTGTACGGATTCGCAGCATATGTAGAATATCACTAAATATGGACTTATCGAGATTCGTTTGTATTACATTGTCACGGCTTTCATTCTGGATCACATTTGTTGTACGCGGCCGAATTCTGGCGGGCAGATAAGGGCTTTCAGTTAGGCGGAAATTAATATTCGGTGGGTGCCACCTCGACGAATTCCCGCGGGGCATCCGGTTATTTTCATGTCGACTCGTTGTGTTCCCGAGAGACTTGTGCGGTCTACCCGATGTGGTTCCCGGGTGACAGGTAGTAAAGTGTGTGTTGTCCAATCGATGCGTTTCCCGATGGACATGTATTGTCCAATCCCGTTGTGTTCCCGGGGGACGGGTTTGTGTAGGAGACATATTATTAGGGGGTTTGCTGATATGTCATTTACACTAGTCGACGGTCAGCACTAAAACATATATCAGCCCGCTGGGATTCGGTACACTACTATGTAAAGTTACTCAGCCAATAAAGCCGTGGCCGATTTCATCCAAACTTCTAAATACGTTTTTTGTGTGAGTTTGTATAATTAAGGACAATATCTTTAGAATAATAAAATATCCGCAAAGACGGACTTGGAGGCATACGGATGGATGAAAAGTACACTTCTATACACTGACCATACAGGTGGCTAGAGATATGTGAAGGTGAGCAAGATATTGTTGTGTACAGTGTCCTGTCGGTCGTAGGTAGAGTAGTAGAAAAAAATATATTCTGAAGTGTGCGCGGGTACATGTATTTGTGTATTTGCGGTATTACTTCCTGTGTATGACACGTCGTTGTAACGTGGTGACTGCGCTACCCTAAACACATCTTAAATGATTTCCTGCATTCCTTCTGACAAGATGTTGATTGGTATTGCGTTTCAAATAATTGTATTCCACATCATATGATTTACCCTGAAGCTTTTGCACGAACCATATTTTATTTCAGATGTATAACATGAAATACCAACCTGGGTTTTTTTTTTTAATTTCGTGTCATCTTAAATGAAGGACAACATTTCTTTCAATTTTGCTATCAAATAATTGTATCTCACATCATATGATTTACCCTAAAGCTTCTGCACGAATTGTGTCCACACGTGTAACTTACTATATTAATTACAACTGAGTTTCTAAAGTTTGGGTGCACACTGTGCATATGATCAATTTCCTGAATTGAATTGAATTCCATCTTGTGGGGTTTTCGGACTCACAGATGATGGCATGCAGCTGTCAGTGTGATTTTTTCATGTACAGGGAGCTTTCTATGGCTTTTTCATGTCAGCACACCTACCGCTGCCCTCAAGGAGAGCATGCCCCCACCCCCTGGGCGCCAAGCCGTACCCTCTATCTCCCAAACTAGCCCTCGCCCGACCCTCATATATTGTGTTTGAGCACATATATCTCCAATATATCTTGGCAGAAGCTTAAATTCGTGTGTTGTCTGCAATATTGGGATAATTGCAACCCGAAAAGGTTTCAATTTATCAGGCACAGACCCATGTTTTTGTCTTTGGTAAATGGGTTCATTTTCTATAGATCTTGCTTGGATTGTTTTTCGTGCCAAACCGCTTCTGGGTGGCGCCACCTCGGGCCAAGTTAAAATTGCATCTCACGACAATAAATTTTGAAAACTTGGTGGGGTGGTACCTTGTCTCAAGATCTGGCTTGAGAATGTTTTTCATGTTGATAGGGGCACCACCTGAAAGCTAAGCTGAGTGTTTTCAAACAATAACTTTTGAAAACCTCAACCGATTCATTCCAAATTTGGTGTGTAGGTACCTCGCCTCAATTTATCGTTTGGCATTGTTTTTCATGCCGATCCACATATAGGTGGTGCCACCTGGGGCAAATTTAAAATTATGTTTCCGGACAATAACTTTTTAATACTTGAATGAATTCTTCCCAAGTTTGGTATACATGTACCTTACCTGAAGGTTTCACTTGGTATTGTTTTTCTTGTCGATCTATTCATAGGTGGCGCCACCTTTAGGCCAAGTTAACATTTTCTATTTTTCCAGGGATCTTGCCTCAAGATCTCGGTTGGGATTATTTTTTATGCCTATCTGCCTACACATCGCGCTACCTGGGCCAAGCTAAAATTGCATTTCCGGACAGTAACTGTTGGACCTTAATGGATTCTTTTAAATTTGGTATGTGGGTACCTACCCTCAAGGCATGTAATGGGGCCATGTTAATGATGTTTTTCCTAAGTTTTACGTTTTTACTTTCTTCACAAATAATGAATGTTTCCTTTACTAAAGATGCAAAAGGCATGCCTCCAATCGTATTCGATCGACTGTATCTAGTTTCTTCAATATTTGTCATATGCATTCCTTGTGACAAGATGTTGATTGGTATTGCGTTTCAGAAAGAGCTGCCTGTAGGTGGCGCCACTAGGGTTCTTTCCGTTCTTTTGTGCTGCAAGCAATACATTTGAAACGCTTTGAAATGTCGCTCGAAATTTGGTTTCCGGGCAATAACTTGAGAACTGCTCATCAAATTCTTCCCAAATTAGGCATGCATATACATTGTACCTTGCCATGAGATGTTGCTTGGGATTGCGTTATCCACTTCAGCTCAGAAAGTGACTCCACCTGATGACAAAATCTGAAATTTGTTTTTGGCCAATAACTTGAGAACTGCATGCTCATCGGATTCTTCTCAAATTTAGCATGCATGTACCATGCCAGGAGATGTTGCATGGGATTGCCTTTCACTCACTTGCACTTATAGGTGGCGCTACCTGATGGCAAAATCCCAAATTTGTCTCCGGGTAATACCATGACCTAAGATGTCGCTTGAGATTGCATTTCGCCCACTTGCGCCTATAGGTCGCGCCATCAGGTGTTAAAATAAAAATTTGTTTTCAGCCATTAACTTGAGAACTGCTCATCGGAATCTCAAATTTAGCATGCATGTATCATGCCAGGAGATGTTGCGTGGGATTGCCTTTCGCTCACTTTTAATTACAGCTGGTGCCACCCGGTGGTGAAATACCAGATTTGTTTCCGGGTAATAACTTGAGAACCGCTCGTCAGATTCTTCTTAAATCCGGTGTGAATATACCATGACATATATGTCGCTTGGGATGGCGTTTCGCCCACTTGTGCTTACAGGTAGCACCACCTCGTGTCAAATCTAAATTTGATTTGGCTCATCGGATTTTTCTCCAATTTGGTATGCAGATACCATGCAATGATATGTCCCTTGGGATTGTATTTCACCTGCTTCTGCATACTGGTGGCGACACCTGGTGCAAAAATCTGAAATTTGTTTCTGGCAATAATTTGACAACTGCTCATCGGATCCTTCTCAAATTTGGTGTTCATATGCTATAAGATGTCACTTGGGATTGTGTTTCGCACGCTTGTGCATACAAATCTAAATTTGGTTTCCGGGCAATAACTTGAAGACCCCTCTTCAGATTCTTCCTAAGGTTCGTATGCTGATACATGTACCATGTCATGAGATGATGCTTGGGATTGCGTTTCGCGACACCTGATGGCAAATTTAAAATTTGGTTTCCAGACAATAGGTTGAGGATGCATTCAGCTTCTCGTCAAATTTGGTTTCCAGATAATATGCTTTGAGATGTCACTTGAGGTCGCTTCTCGGTTACATAATTTCCAAGCTTCGCTACATGGAAACTATATTGCAGAAGCAATCAACGTTCGGCCAACTGTTCTGAGTTGATTTTAAAACTTGGGAAGGTCGAAAGACCCTTCCGCATCCAACGCCTATGCAGTAGGAGTTACCTCCCTCATGTATATCCCCCGAGACCAACACTGCTAAATAATATTGCTGCCATTTCGGCGGGGGACTTAGCATTCTCTGGCTGCTTGTTATGGTGTTTACTGTCTTTTTGTGTCATCATTACAGTTGCGTTTGCCCAATGACTAGCCACCCATACGTTAGAATACGATGGGGAGGTCTGCGAGTTAAGTACGAAAACGTGACATTGGTCACCATCCCCACGGTCTATCGGATGTTACGGGCGGCTCTTGGGACCATTTCAACGCATACAGTGATCGACCTGGACCACGGCTGTCTCCAGCGATGCAAAATTACAGAAGGTGAAGGGTTGATCGAACACACAGATGTTGGCGCTGGGATAGTAATATCGTAGTTGCTGTATCTCTTTACAGCGTAACATGTACCGGAAAGCTACATTCAGGTAAAAGGCGGAGATATGATAATTGACAACGGTATCGACGTAACTGTGTATACGGGAGAGCTTGACAAGGCGGAAGTTGTAGAGGTCTAGCAGAAGGCGCTGACGATGGAAACATCGTCGGATCGTAGACAAGTGGTGTCGGTATATCTCATTGACCTGGTGGGTGACGGGCAAGGTTTCACTGGGTACGCCCACTGGGTCAAAATGCTCATATCCCTCGACGTCGTCCATCACTTCACTCAAGAATTTATTGTCGGAGTCCAGCTGTGGAAATAGAGTCGCATCATCATCGTCCCTCATGCTTAGATTCGGTGGTGGATGCATCTCCGACGATGGATTTGTCTTCTGTGGGTTTCTCATGCTTTCTGCGATGAGTGGATGATCCCATGCCTCGATGTTGTCCTACACGAGCTCTTCAATCCTCAAACGTGTTTGCGCCATATAGTATCGTCCATTAACCATTAACGTTGATGGCGTCTCACCTGATTAGAGGTATTGAAGAATCGATCACAATCCTCACATGGATGTGTGGGTTACTCATGTCACGAAAGTTCTTGGCGGCAGACCGTAGAGCTATACTGGCTCCTCGAAGATAGGGTCAATCGCTAAGGGTTTCTCAACTACCAAGAGTCCATGTCCATGGATTACACATTGGTGAAGATTGAACTGACTTGTGCGTTTGAAGTGGTGCCCACATTACTCCTTCGCCGCTGGCACATGGACTGCAATTTATCGGCGCTATAAATGATATCAGTGCTGAAACGACCGTGTACGTATCGTACAGCTATACGAAGAGACAGCGTCGTGGCTGGGAGATTCATGACCGTGTAAGTCGTTCAGACAAGTGAACGCCTTTGAGTAGGTAGTTCAAGTGAACATCTTCGTGGTTCACAGACTGTCTACTGAGACTGCCGAAGTATTCTCTCGTTATTACGCTAGCTGGAAATCTCTCTTGGTACAACCGTCTCAAACTGGTCTAAACCAGTTCAAACCGATTTAAACCCGTTCTAATATATTCGCCATGACCCCATTTGTTAGAAATTCATAGCTTGCGATATATTTTTTAGTACATGACTGAACGACTGAAGTCCTCTTTCGACGACCCAATTCCCTTTATACAGACACTATATAGGAACATAACACTGCATTGACGTTCTGTGCACTGCAATATGAAGTCGATTCAGACTCTATGAGACTACACTGGCGCTCTGAAAATTAAAACTCTGTAAAGTACACCTACTCCATGCATTACAACGACGCTCTACTCCAAAATACTGCATTGGCGCTATCAGGTCAATAAGGCTATGTGAGAGTACCACCTGTTTGACTATGTTTGCGTATTGTGTGCACAGCTAGGCCATCACACACATGCGCACTCACCTGATGGTACAACCCGCCGCCTGCGTACCCTACATTCTACCACCATGCGAGTTCGCATGTATGCGAAGACGTCAATTCCGGTGATGACTTCACTTCCGGTGATTACGTAGCTGTACAGATATTACGCACATATAGCCACACAGGGTCCTCGTACAGCTGTACGATATGTACACATCCGTTTCAGCGCATGGATTATTTATAGCGCCACGAAAATGTAGTCAAATGGTCAGGGGTTGAGAAAGAATGTAATGAATTTGGACACAAACGCTTAACTCATTTGCAGCATCACCAACGAGTAATCCACGGACATGCACACTTGCGGGTTGAGGAACTCGTAGCGACTGACTCAAGCATTCAGTATAGATGTACGAACTGTCGAGCGAAATTTAATCGCTTTGGACCATTTACGCCACCATGAACGTTCACGCCATAGGATATCCGCACATCCATGTGAGGATTATGGCCGATTCTTCAAAATTACAAGCGTCTGGTCCGTCATTCATAACCCAGCCGTCCTTTAAAGAATATCTGCGTCCATAACCCAAAGACCTATTCCATATTCCATATAACAGCATTGATACTAAATTCAAAAAGACAATCATAGTATACATAAACATAGGCTAGTTTCCTGCCAGAGAGAAGCGGTCAATAGTTTTCAATGATGCCGGCCAGACATCATGATTTTCCAAAAATATCAAATCCGTATCGCTGATCAGTATTCGTAGCCCATAGTCAAATGAGACGCCATCAACGCTTCGTCAATTGACGACACCCTGTGCCGCAGACGCTTTTGAGGATTGAAGAGTCCGCATATGTCAACATCGAGGCAGAAGGGCCATCAACTCATCGCATTAGGTTTGAGGAGCCCACAGGAGTTCATCACCGAACCACCCCACTGTATGAGATGCATCAGCCACTGACCTAGATCTTAGGTGAAGTGCCAGGCGAAGTCGAGGGACTCAGTGTGACCATGCCCGTCGCCAGCCCGGTGAGAGAGATGTGCCTCCGTCACTGGCCCACGCTCCGACGATGTATCCATCGTCAGCGCCCTCTGCAATTTCCGCCTTGACGTGCTCTCTCTTCCACGCAGATGTGCCTCCGTCACTGGCCCACGATCCGACGATGTATCCATCGTCAGCGCCCTCTGCAATTTCCGCCTTGACGAGCTCTCCCTTCCACGCAGAAGCCATTCTGAAGGAACAAGCCACCGCCTTGAAGCTGAAGGTAAAATTCGGGTACATCTTAAGTTATAAAAAGACAGAGTAACTACGGTACTACTATCCCAGCGTCAACATCCACGTGAGTGTTCGATCAACCCTTAGCCATCAGGAATCGTGCATCGCTGGCGACAACCGCGGCTCAGATCGATCAACTGGACCAGTTAGAATGGACCCAGGAATAACGCCCTTACACCCGGTGGACAGTGGAGAAGGTGACCATTGCCACGTTTATTGTTACCAAACATCCTAGTCTAACGCAACGGTAGCTTTTCATTGGATAAGAGCGACTATGAGGATGATGATGGAACAGAAAGACAATAAACATCACAATAAACATACTCAGGATGACTCTCTCAGGGGAAACACATAAAGCTATTTGCAGACCGTGTTGAACTAACGTTTCGCTGTATATTTCCTGGACTGGGTGTCCGATAACAGTCTTTTTCTATTTTTAATATAACCGCAGAAGGGAAGTATTGCATTTAATAAATATTCATCTTCATGTTTCACAAACAATGAGGTTAATTTTCTTCAAATTTATTCTATCAGGTCTGACGCTTGTATATTGGTCAAGACCAGTTTATTGATGTAGTCAGCAATGCGTGAATCAGAGGGTCCGCCAGGCTTCGGCATGTTCCGTTGTGATTGTCGGGAACACACTTTGGAGTTAGTCCCATATGGCGTCACCTATGGGAACGTGTTGACGGAACGTAATCCCAAGCGACATCTTGACAAGGTATCCACGTACTGAATTCAGGAAGAATGAGTTGAGTCTTCCTAATTATCCTAATTCCCATTACCCGGAAGCTAACGTCCGACACACGGACGGACGGACCTTTTCAGGCTTCTTCGGAGGCGAAAAAATATCTTCAGATTTTAATGATTATGAGCTGCAAGAGTCTTATGAGTGACGGTTGTCTATCGAATATCGATTCAGACATTTAAGTTATGAAGGAAAGTAAAGGCATATCGAATCTCAGGGAATAATGATAAACGCTGGGCTGGGCTTTTTCAGACCTGTCCAAGTCTGGGGGGGGGGATCAAGCTCTACCAGAAAATGTAAAAAAAATCCAAGATGGCAGCTTTGATGGCGTCAAAGTTACGTCATTTTCAAAAACGACATTTTTTGGTCGATTCTTCGGTCAGATTTTTCGAATTTTTTATTTATGCAATTTTCCCGCAAAAACTGCATGATAAATTAGTAAATATTAATGTGATGTGAAATAAAATAGCTTTTTCCCACTTTTCATCGCGGAAAAGCAAAGATTTTGAAGCAAAATCACGAAAACATCACCTTTCTGGTACGCCATCTTGAATTTAGCCGTGATCCTCTGCTCGGGGAGTTATGCAAATAGGCTCAAAATCACCCTCATATGATAAACTATAAAGTCACGGAGTGTCAGCTCTCATTTTTTTTTTTTGTCTTTCCGGAGATAGCGCAGAAAGTTTGGTAGGGGGGGGGGCACCCCCGCTCCTCGGCATGGTAGGGTTGAGGCCGAGTAACAGCGACAACAAAGAAGTTACAGGTCATATATCATGTACCGGTATCCCATTTGTGAATCAAGTGACTTACAGGCTTTAGATACATCTTCCCGTCTTTGACGTAACAGTTCTGCTTTTCAGGAGTGTAGAAGGCAAACTGTCAGAAATAGAAAACTCATTTAATTAAATATCTAGCTACCAAATACTCCCCAGCTCTTTGTAGTCGAATACAACCACGGTCTTTCATAATAGCAGATAAATCGATAAGTGTTTTATCTAAGTGTAGATTCTGTTCGTAGTATTTTTTATATTAGAGTGGATCTTCTATTGGAATTTCCATTGCAGGGTTGAAAGGAAGCAACAGTGGAAGAAAATGGACGCAAAAGCTCATTCTTTTTGACATTTTACCACCACCACGCAGATATGGAGGGCCATTCATCTAGATTACTACGTTATTCCAAAGCACAGCAAGGCCGCGACTAGATCTGCAATATACGATGACCCATGGGGGACATAGTTGGTTTTGTCAATTTTCGATCTTATCTGCACCGTGGTGGAAATTAATTACACCGCGGTGGAAATGAAAAAATCCGGAGAAAGATCTTTTTTCAGAAAAATGCAGAGCGAACTGCAACAAGCCTCACTGAAAATTCAGTTGATTTCATAGAAAATAAAAAGGAAACATTGAAAATTGAGAAGAACAACCATGTCCCGTATGATCTAGAAATATTTCGGTCTCCATATCAAAGATTTCCGTATAAATGTATGTAGAGCTTACCCCTGCCATTGAGGCGCTGGCGTCAAAGTTCCATTTGTTATGATCTATGTAGTTAAAGTCGTCATGAAATATCTGCCGTAAACTGGCTCTGGGTACAGGTCCCACGGGAATACGCATCAACTGATTTCCATCATTCTCGGCTGCGTGTTAGAGACAGAAGATAGGCACATAGTTTTAAGAACTCCAGTCAAACTGTTTTGTCGGTTTGTGATGTTTGTTTGATGAAAAAGCTGATGTGATTGCTATGAAAGTTTCGGATCCGTCTACTATTTTAACGGAAGGAGACGAGGTCCACTTCATGACCAGTCGAAGTAAATGTTCCCTTCGGTTTATACGCAACAAATAAATCCACGAAACATTTTGAGTGGGACTATTTCAAGGCAATGGATTGTGCCATGCGCGATGTTATGGTAAAGTCCATTATTCTATCAGCATATGGTTTCTCAGAAAATACAGAATGACAATCCAGATTTCTATTTGTTTCTTACTTAACTTGAACGTCATATTAATCAAATTATGCGGTACTATTGTCAATCAGTAAAGGAGGTGTTCGCTTTCCGAGCCGGCCGTTTTTTTTTGTGACGTGATGCTCAGCCGGGCGAGGCCAATCTAATGGAAGTTTCTGGTTCATATTCTCATACAGTTACCTTATATATTTTCATGAACGACTCGGCTATGTACGAACAATAATCAGTTATATTAATATATAAAACGATTCTAAAACTTTCAAATGTCTGCCAAAAGTGCAGCGAACAATAAGTAAGGAAGAACACAAGCATAATAACTTGGGGAACGCGTCACCGCTTGATGAGGGTCAGTTTCTGAATGCAAAGAAAATATGTTTAAGTCGCAAAAATGTAAACATCGACATTAACAGTAAATGGTGAAACGAATATAGCCATATTGTTGTGACGAAACACTGAAGACTAACCACAACTGCTGATAGTCAGGAATTTTCCGTTTTTGGCACAGCAGGCCTTCATATAAGTTTTGCCTTATTACTCTTCCGTTCATAGTTCAACTTTTCTTTTCCGCTGCCCTCAGACAAAATAATCACATTTGGAAATTATATGTAAGTACGGTGGCTTGATAGTGCCATATTAGGAAACGTTTAATTTTCTATATAAAACGTCGTATTATCTGTATGCCTTCGATTTTCTCATCAATTGATCTTCATATTTCTTGAACGTTCAAGGCAAATCGACGAGAACCGACTTGCTGTAATGATACCGTTTTCAGATTGGAAAGAGTAATCACACAGAAAATGCAGAATGAATCGCAATAAAAATTAGAAAATCACACGAAAAATGCGGAATCACAAATTATGAAAATCATTTTCTCCGCTGTGGAAATCTTTTTTCCGCGGTGGAAATATTTTCTCCCTGGTGGAAACATTTTCTCCGCGGTTGAAACATTTTCTCCGCGGTGGAAATATCTTCTCCTTGGTGAAAAAATTTTCTCCGCGGCTGAAACATTTTTTCTGAGGTTGAAACATTTTTTCCGCTGTAGAAATATTTTCTCCACGGTGGAAATACACTTGACTTTCCTAAGCCTCGCTTTCAAATATCCACTATTTTGTTTACCGGCCAAAAAAGTGCTAGGCTTAGGAATGTCACGTGTATTTCCACCGCGGAGAAAATATTTCAACCGCGGAGAAAATGTTTTCACCGCGAAGAAAATATTTCCACCGCGGGGGAAATATTTCCACCGCGGAGAAAATGTTTCAACCGCGGAGAAAATATTTCCACCGCGGAGAAAATGGTTCAACCGCGGAGAAAATGTTTCCATCGCGGAGAAAATATTTCCACCGCGGAGAGAATATTTCCACCGCGGAGAAAATTATTTTCAAAGCGGAGAAAATATTTCCACCGCGGAGAAAATATTTCCATTGCGAAGAAAATATTTCCATTGCGAAGAAAATATTTCTACCGCGGAAAAAATATCTCCACCGCGGAGAAATATTTCAACCGCGGAGAAAATTATTTCCACCGCGGAGAAAATTATTTCCACCGCGGAGAAAATTATTTCCACCGCGGAGAAAATTATTTCCACCGCGGAGAAAATATTTCCACCGCGGAGAAAATTATTTCCACCGCGGAGAAAATATTTCGACCGCGGAGAAAATTTTTCCACCTCGGAGAAAATATTTTAACCGCGGAGGAAATGGTTTTCAATGTGATTCCGCATTTTTCGAGTGATTTTCTAATTTTCATTGTGTGTCATTCTGCATTTTCTGTGTGATTACCCATTCCAAACTGAAAATGGTACAGAAAATACGACGTTTCATATAGAAAATTAGAAGTTTTATAATATGGCACCAATATTATAGCCACCGTATATATGTGTAACAATTTATTTTGTTATTATTCTTTTTTTTTCTCTGCTGGATCGTCACAATATTCAACCACTGAACAAGTGGTGTGGCTAGGTTTGTGGAGTTGTGTGTGTATGAATTATAATAACAAAAGCGATTATTTGCGTTAGCGGTTTGCCGTCTTTACTTCTCGTCACTGTTGCACTTTAAAGTCCAAAATAAGGATAGGAAAAAAAAAACACAGAAAATGTTTAGTTTTTTTTTGTGATTTGGGGATTCGAACCCAAAAGTTGTCGTTCTTTTAATCTGCATTCCAACACTGTAACCATTCGGCCTAACAGCTGTTACAATGTTTAGCTGGAGGAATCATGTGTCGAATTGCAGTGAACTACACCCTTACAGAACATTCCAAGCGTTTTGACATATTGAGGAAAAATATACGTCCAAACCGAACAATTCCATTGGTTATCGGTCAATGTGGAATTCTGTGGATTTTAACATTCACTTGCATCGCGGGGCTTTTGAAAGTAGCATAGCATGTTATATCACCCGGACGGTTTAGACTAATAACATGGTTAGAAAACAATCGAAAACCATTGCTGTAACAATCTCTGGTCTTGTTTACATAAACACCAGTTCGTTTCAATGTGTTCACCCAAAATTTAATTTTAATTCACATGGTTACATGTTAATAGTGTTGACTGCCTGTGGAATTTCCAGTCGAGCTCTCATATTTGTTTTACAGGCATAAAAGGAATGCTTGTATTAAATGTGTAACGGTATAGAAAGAAGGGAAAGTTGTTTCATCCACACTGAACCGACTCATATGAGTAGTAAGTAGTGTCTATTTAGCCCACTTTGGCTTGAGTTTTGACTTGACGTGCTTTGGACCTTGACCACTTTGACTGGTTTTACGCGGAAATGGAAAAGTACTGGTTTTATTACCGAAGAAAGTAAACGGGATATGACATCATCAAACTGAACCTAGCCGATATCTCTGGAACGAAAGGGACTAGAACGGTATTACAAAAAGTTACTTTAGCACACCGACATTATCAAACAGAAGTGGGTCTACATTCGGAGAACTTAAATGTTAAAGTCCCTTCCCCATCTCAAGTCTCTCCTCCCCTTCCTCTTTTGGTTGAGCGAATAGGTTAAATATATAACAGAGCTTCAATTTCGAGACTAGTGAACAGCAAGTTTGGTTTTTAATTGAGAGAGATCATTCAATATGACAAAACCAGTAAATCAGTCAAGAAATACGTAGGGTTACAGAATGAGTAACGTGCTTATATAAGTCAAATACAGTTATCTTTGCACAAGAGTTGTTCGAACCACTTTGGATGCTCCGCTTAGATTGTATACTCTGCGGGGTAAGGGCGGCAAGGAGGAAAAGGCGGAAAGCAAGTGAGGGGCTACAGCCTTTCCGGATACATAGATGGACTTCTGGTTTTATGAGGTAACCACTGTGTCAGCGATTTCTCTTGTTCAAAGTTATCTACCTAAGAAGGTTTTACGTTTTCAACTCCCTTCGTTCCTGAGATATCGGTTATTTTCATATTTGATGTAACTTCCGGTTGATCAACTTGGGGGATGACAACAATGCTGTTCTATTCTTAGCCCCAGCGACAATCTGCTGACGGAGTTTCGTGACTTTAGGCCTAAGAGGTGGAGGTCAGAAGCACGTTGAGCGAAATATCAGATTGACACAGTAATAGATAGGACAAAGTGATCTAAATAGATTCTAGTTACTACTACTATGGAATACGTGCTATTCCAGAAACATGGTGAAGGCGGATGTCAAGATAGGAACAACGCCACGATAACGTCAAGCACGATAAGTGATAACAAGATTCTAACCTTCGGTCTCGTCGTTTGTACCCAGTGTAACATCTAGTAGAAATACGACTAGAATGAGAGCATACCATTCCATGGTGAATGTCGAGATGGCCTGAAATACGTATAAATAAACTCCATATATAATAACTCACATAATCAAACCTACAGGATTTGGGCGATGCTCTCCCTCGTTATCATACTTTCTATAATATTACGATCCGAAAAATGCGAAATTAAATATTCGGCGTGCAAACAAAACCCATCAGCTGGCAGTTCATTTGTTGATTCCCGAACAAGTTCACTGTCGCATCGCTGCAGTGGAAGTTGGGCGCGGGTTACATGTACTTTTTGTCTCGACCTGTTAGGATTGAACCCTCGTGCCACTGGTGCAGTGTGGGATTTTGAATAAAGACATTCTTATGGCATCATAATTCAGTCATATGCTTTCCCGTGGACTACCATTTCTGCAATCTCCACTCGGCATGTGATACGAAAGTTAGTATTTGTTATAGTTTAGAATATTATAGCAATCGTACAAAAGTCCTAGCGGACTATATAAGCTGCGACATATGATGTTGAATATCGTTTTTAAGTTCCAATCCCATAGCCCACATATCGATTCTCGATTTATTTGGTTATGCACCAATATATAGCTTCCTATGCAGATATGATACTTGACAAGTGTAGATGAACTGTCACAATCAAAGCGGGATCAGAGTGGCTGAGATTATATCCTGAAACACGACTGAATCACGACTTAGCAAGCCTTCAACGTTTCATTTGGCCTTTGAGTTACAAATTTAGGAGTTGATTATTCGATTTGTCCATTTTGAGAGAATGGCGGAAGGGTAGGGGTAAGTCCAATACCTTACAATTCGTTAAGAATCATTATTGTATGGCAAAATAGAAGAGAGAGAATGAGATTTAACGTAGCGTTTAGAAAATTTGAGCAGTACAGGTATATTCAAAGAGTACTTGTCCCTGGAACATTTAAGGGCCTCCAGCTGTAATTATGGGACTATGAACATGCGGATTGCAATCTTTTTGATTGACAAAATCCAGCTCCTGGCGAATTTGGCAAAATCCATCTTTTATCCGGTAAATAGAAGGTGATATCTAAAAAGTATGCCTAACCACCTCAAAAAGATTCAATGCCTCAGTTTGCAATTGTGAAGCAAGTTGATGTACAATATGTTCAACGTACTGAGACTTTTTCCTGTTACAACAAAAACCTGCTTAAATATACAGTTTATAAAGTCAAGGTAAATACTCATTAATAACCGGAATGACAAGGCCAAATGCTGTAAAACAGAACTAAAAAAATCATCACAATCAAAATTGATTACAAAGAAAGCTTTCACTAAATTTTGGCTAGTAGTGAGGTGGCTTAGCAAAAAGATCGTGACACGCTGGACCAAAGCACCAAACTTGGCACATCCATCACTTGAGGCATACAGAACAATATCAGAAGGGGTGCCCATCACTTTGGATCATGTGACGCTCTCTGGTCCCCAAAAGGGCATTTAACCCTATCTGGTATGGGCTATTGGGACCTGTCGTGGCCTGGGGGTCATTCTCTTACCCCTTGAGCTAGGAGGCTGAAACTTACGACACTATACCGCCTGGATCAAGCTCTACCAGAAAATGTAAAAAACAAATCCAAGATGGCCGCTCTGATGACGTCACATTGACGCCATTTTTCAAAAACCGCATTTTTTGGTCGATTTTTCGGTCAGATTTTCCGAATTTTTTATTTATGCAATTTCTTCGCAAAAACTGCATGATAAATTAGTAAATATTAATGTGATGTGCAATAAAATAGTTTTTGCCCACTTTTCATCCGGAAAAGCAGAAATTTTGAAGGAATATGACAAAAACATCAATTTTCTGGTACCCCGCGTGGCCGCCATCTTAAATTTACCCATGATCCTCTGCTCGGGGGGTTATGCAAATGGGCTCAAAATGACCACAATATGATAAACTATAAAGTCACGGGGTTTCAGCTCTCTGTTTTTTGTCGTTCCGGAGATAGCGCAGAAATTTGATAGGGGGGGCATAATGTCCCCCCTCCAGGCCAGGTAGGGTTAAGGAGAAATATTACCAATTAAAAAATAGATAGCTTACCAATATCTTCATTATTTTCATTATCCTTGAGGCTAGGAAGCTAAAACTTGCCACACTATATCTAGGGTTCCAGTGCTACCAGAAAATGTAACAAACTTCAAGATGGTCTCTATGATGATGTCACGGTGACGTCATATTATAAAAATAAACCATTTTTCTGATTTTCGGATCGAAAATACTCCAAAAACTAAATTTTCAAGGTACACCACCGTTTCGTCAAATCTGAATTTACCCATGATGCTCTTTTCCGAGAATAAAAAGCCCCTAATTTGATTTGTTATAAAGGCACAAAGTGTTAGCTTTAAAAAGTTGCGAGCCCCAGAGAAAAGTTCATTGGGGAAAGGGGGGGGGGGGGGCTGGATCTGAATCCACCAATATCATTTGAACACAGGATCCTCCCCTTTCAGTATCATTTTTCTTACAGTGTACATGCACAACCGGCATATAATTAGAGTAATGCACGGGTGCTGAACCATGCACATATATATGTAATGGTCTTGGCACCCAGTGGAATATATTAGATGTAGTTTTAGACACCTCCGCCCCCCCCCCTCACCAATCTGCCTCTGAACCTGAAATCGTCCTAATCACTCCCAAGCATGTCAGTGGTGATGGATAGAAGTATAGAAGTACACGTGTTATTTTAATGTTGATTTTATGTTCCTGTCCCTCAATGGGCGTTAAATGCACTTTCCGATCCCTCTTCTGTGTCTGTTCACTCTCAGATCCCTTTAGCTATCCTGAAAATGTCTGACATCCTATTGACTAAAAAAAAAGATTGCAGGACTTGAAAGTAGAAAGATTGAAATTGGAGCGATAAGCAAGAGGTGGGAGAAATTGACGACGTCTGGCGACTAAACAGCAACCATATGACTCAACAGGAAAGCTTTCCTCAGAACCAAACATGCAGTCCCGAGAATACGGTGGATTCTCGGATGTAGCCTTAGTATCTCAGCCGCGCATTTATTTTAGCGGTTCATGTGGAGATTATGAAATATCCACACGGCCCCTAGCACCGGCTTAAGCGGAATTAGATACGCTAGCTCGGGTGCGGTGATGACAGTTCAGTTCAAACAAATAACTCCTTGAATGTTAATGGGTGAGCATTGAGGACGTCTGATGGAGTAAACGCTTCAACATGGGGTAAACCTGGTAAATGCAAGAATAACCCAGAAAAACTAACCTGGCCAGCCTTGAGCATGTCCAGTTTTTCCCCCCATTTTACGAGATGGAAAGCTGAATCGTCAAGTTTTACATGAAAATAGGGGCGATTGTTTCCTTTTACACAGGCGATTATGTAAACCTAATTGTTTTAGGTGGTTTCAGCCACCCCACTTCCTTCTAAGAGAATTTTTCCCTGGTGATCCAAAATGAATAAACGTTGAGAGCTGTAACTTAGCGCAGTTATAGCTTATGATATTGAAGTTATTCTGAGCCTGTAGCATAATACGCGGAGCAGAGCATCATGAGTAAATTGAAAATGGATGATATTAGGGTGTAACTGGAAAGTTCTGTTTTCCTCGTATTCCTTCAATATTAACCCTACCTGGCCTGGGCCGCCACCAAATATTCTGCGCTATCTCCGGAACGACAAAAACTGGAGAACTGAAACTCCGGGACTTTATCGTTTATCATATTGGGGTCATTTTGAGCCTATTTACATGACACCCCGAGCAGAGGATCATGGGTAAATTCAAGATGGCGCCCACGTGGGGTACCAGAAAATTGATGTTTTTGTCATATTTCTTCAAAATTTCTGCTTTTCGGCGATGAAAAGTGGACAAAAACTATTTTATTTCACATCACATTAATATTTACTAATTTATCATGCAGTTTTTGCGGAGAAATTGCATAAATAGAAAAAATCGAAAAATATGACCGAAAAATCGTTAGAAAAATGGATTATTTTTGGAAAATGTTGTCATCATGGCTGCCATCTTGGATTTTGTCACATTTTCTGGTAGGGCTTGAACCAGTGATACAGTGTGGCAAGTTTCAGCTTCCCAGCCTTAAGGATAATAAAAATAACGAAGCTGTTGGGAGGCTAACTATTCTTTGAATAGCAATATTGCCCCTCAGAGCCCAGAGCAACGGGCACCCCTTCTGATATTGTTCTATATGTCTCAAGTGATGTGTGTGCCAAGTTTGGTGCTTTGGTCCAGCGTGTCACGATCTTCCCAAAATATGGCCCTAAGCCACCTCACTATAGGTCCATAGCTAGGTCTCGACAAATATCGCCGGACCAATGTAAATGATGACGACAAAGACTCCGCAGGTTTTCTGGTTTGGAGGGGTAAAAATGATTAATATGTGTCATCACATATCCGAATAATATTTCCAATAATGTTCTAAGTATTTCAAGGAAATCACAAGTATTTACTTCAGGCTACTCACCTGTACCGTAGATATAAACCTCGGTCAGCTACACAGCAGTCGGCTCTTGCAAAGTCGTTCAGGACTGTCTGGTATGACACCTTCAGAGCTCTGATATAATATGCCAAGTGGCAGCTTGAAACCGCCCTGAACTTGATCTGGCCCAGAATCTAGCAGATTCAGAGTTCCAGCGCACAAAACAAAAGGACATAAACACGTGATGTGACGATTTCTGCCTTCTGAAGCGCTTGATGGTTGAATAATCTTGAACTCATTTATTTCGTCGCAAAACCCTGCACGATTGAGTTGGAAAATGACGAGTATTCCGGATTACGCATCCTAAGTAATTAATTTCAGGAATTCATATACTTTTTACTTAAATTGCTCCATTCTATTATACAGCTGTATGTATATTATCGAAAAATTGCAAGATGGAAGTTTTTACGTTCATTTAACCCAAATAAATTCCCTCTAACCGCCCATGAAAATCTCGATGACCTCCGCCGGACAACTTGGACGACTCATGCAGTCGTCTAGACCAATGTTTTAAACCCAAATCCCACCCAGTTGTATATCACGACCACGTGAACACCAAATGAAAGCGAAATCCAATTTTGTAAATGTAGTTCAATCAGTATCAGATTTGAGGCGCCCAACAGAGAGCACTGGGACAGAAAACAGTGTTAGTATTCCAATGACTGAAACCGGGGACACGCGACCAGATCTTCTTTGTCAATTTTACGATGTTCGATCTAAACTGGTTCGTGTGTATTGTGGAAATACGGCAATGTTTGATCTGGCCAGGTAAATAACATGGACACCTAATCAGCCAGAACTAACTGTTCGTACACGTGGCCATAGAAAATAAGTCTGAGAGCACAGGGGCTCGTTACCGTCAACGTAATTAAGCAATTAACAACGGTAACGAGAACTGTGCCTGAGATATTGTGACAAGATATATAGTAACATATGTGACTGACCATACTTTCTGTGCATCCTCAGTCACATTCACATCTGTACCATAAACTGATTGGCCACAGTGACCACATGCTTATGACATCTTAGTTTCCAGAAAGAGAGGATCGCTCCCCAGTTATCGAAAACATAACGTTCCGATTCTCGAAATCTAGACACTGATGCACCTTCTAACTGCCTAACAGCTTCGTCTTCTAACAATTATTTTTACTCCTCAGCCCTACGGGCTCAGTAGTATTGTTGTGGCCCTGGGGATGTGTCTGTCCGTCTGTCCGAGCCGTATCTCGATAACTATTTCTAGGAAGCTCATGAAACTTACAGGTTATGATTCTTTTATTTTTTACTTGTGCCTTTGAGACTTTCAGGTCTAACCGGTCGTTAATCATTTTTTTACAATTTTTTTTATTTTTCTACCATTTTCCAGTCTCCTAAAAACGGATCTACAAGTATGCATACATTAGCCCTACTTTTATACTGATTTACATACTCTTACTAGCTTGCAGCCAATCAAGAGCTCCATAGTAAAGTTGTATTTCAGTCATTGGTTCAATGTAGTGAATGACTGGTCATTGGTTTGGTCTAGAAGTCTATATTCCTCTGCATATTCAGTAGTACGGTATTGCCAGACTAATTGTCGTATCCCTACGCTGTTGAGAAAAAAATAGTCCGATATTAAAACTGTGAAAATCGACTTGTTATTTCGTCTAAAAGTTCTCAGAGTGGATTTGAACGATAATAAACGCCTGTTTTATCGGAAAAGGGCAACTTGTACTTTGTCTTGTAACAGAATTGTAGGAACCTATGAGATTCTGTCAAAAACGAAAGTAGTCAAAAACGAAAGTAGTGCCCATGTGTTTGTGCTTCCTGCCAACACATCCGATGATGGAGTTGAGTTTTCAGTTGTAAAATGAACTGTGGTCGTCGGCCAGTACAAGCGGTGTCTCGCATAACAAGTCCTCTAAAATATACTTCATGGAAGATAGCGAAATGTATGGCCAACCCAATAAATCAACGTAAGCATCATTGTTGTTGTTGTTGTTGTTGTTGCACTGACGCTAATGCATTACCAACGGAGATTCGTCAGGGGAGTTTCTATCTCATATTATGATGGGATGTGATTTTCGGCTATCGGAGCCAGTTTTTCTTAGAGAAGTGAAATTCTTCACAGTATCTATATGTAATTTGTGCATTTTTATTCTGAAATTTGAAGGAAATCTGTTCAGGATCAAAGAAAATCTCCAATACCTCACGTGGGGTTTTTTTTCAAAACACAATGACGTTGGGCTTGCAATATTGTAACATTGTGACTATGCACTATGAAAATAACATGTGAGGTATTGGAGGTTTGTTTTGATTCTGAATAGATTTCCTTCGAATTTCAGAATAAAAATGCACAAATTACATAGAGATACTGTGGGGAATTTCACTTCTCTGAGATGAACTGGCTCCGATATTCAGCCGAAAATCCCATCCCATCGTGATACAGCTCAGTAACTCTAGCCGATTGTAGTTATTTCTTTCATCCCATGGGCCATGTGTAACATTTAAAAAAATTGTATTTTTTTATTAAAAATATATGAAACAGGGGTTGAATTGTGAATAATATTGTGAATATTTTTTAATAATAATTTGTTTGTTTCACGTTAACATCATCTGCTTGACAGGATATGGGGCAACAGATGAACAGAGGACAAATGGACAAAAGACCCGTCCGACACTTAGTTTCAGGCCAGGGCAATAAGATCACAACTGTACAGGTTTTTCCCCCTGTAGATATATGGATACCTTGTCACTTTTTATACCCCTGTACATAGTTGAGGGTATACTGGATTCCGACTGTCTGTCCGTCCGTGTGTCAGTGTATCCATCCATTCATCTGTCTGAGTTGTGGCTTGGGTTTGCTTTTCGCATGCCTTAACTGGCTCGCTGCGGGCGGCCACTCAAGGGGCCCCCGTGTAAACTGCGGCCACGCTCTAGGGCCCGAGCATGTCTGTCTATGCGATTACGGCGAAGAACCGCTATCTAAAATCGACATTTTCAAATTTACCATGCATGAAACCTAATACAGACCATACATATATTGTTAGCTAAGTCTGTCTTGATTTCCTGGATGTAAACTTCAAATTCTGTCTCAGAATAACGAAGTCGGGAGGAAGAAATAAAAATAAAAAATAATATAAAATACCGCGAGTGCATGGAGATTTCCATAAAACATTGTCGAGAAGCCGCTCGGAAAATATAAAATACTTACAGAAAACCCCTTCAAAATATATGATTCTTTGGTATAGTTGAAGTACAAAAGCTCAGTTTATATTTCTATAGTGCGGATTACAATGAAATCATCGCAACAAACTTTATTTTTACATTTCTGTCGACCTGAACGCCACGTAATTCTTGGCGATGACAGAAAATGGCGTCTTCCCTAGTTCAGCTTGACCCAGTTGAAGGGCTCTGGCCAATGATCGCTTCGATGTAGGTCACGAGACCACGCTTATCCAATCAAGGTAACCGATATATCGATCGGCTGCTAGCGTTACTAGAGAAACGGGGAAACACCATGCATATTTTCGATGTTATCGTCTGTTTGATTGGCCATCGGACGAATTCAAGGCTCTAATCAGAAACTATAAGGAATTCCCTTTCCATTGAGACGTCACACGCTACCAATGGCGGACGAAAAGTTGGAAAAGACCCGGGAGAAAGGCAGCTGAAAACCCAAGATTTTCCGCTGTAATTCCTCAGAATTCGCCATTTCCGACCGCAATTATACCAAAAATACTGCAGTCTCTTCCAATAAATTTTATTTACGCTGACAATTTTATATATTTTGGCATAAAATGAAATTAAATAAACGTTGACCGAACTATTATGGATCAGCTGCTACGTGAGGCAAATCTTGGCACACATGTATGAATGATATTTTCGCTCATGAAATCCGGGTTTAATAGTGTAATACATCGTAAAAATGAGAACTTCTGCAGAGCACCATAAAGAAGAATCCAGCAGCCAACCAGTTAACTCACTGCTATTTATCCAAACTTCTACACCCATAAAAAACATCTTGGTCTACACTGTTAAGGGGCTGAGGAGTTGTAGCACCGCTGGTGCCTCATGTTCAGCCATAGAATAAAATTGAAATATAAGTAACATGTAGAATACTTATTGCGTTTGATTTAATCCTATTTGTGTTTTTCTGGAAGCAAACCCTCATGGGCAATTTTATACAAGCTTCCATAACTAGACTCACATACATTACAAACCTATAAAGAGTCGACTTATTTTTTCCTGAAAAGATGGAAGTATTGATTCGATGTTTTAAAAATTTCTGAAAATTCCAATCCTCGAAGGCACTATCGAAAACAGTGAAGAATTTTGGCAGAGACATCGAACGAAACTAGACATTTTTAAAAGATGACGTTATAATGACGCCATGAACAACCGTTGGAATAAATATTCATGTTTTAACGTACACATAACTTTATTTTTAAACACTTGAAATTGCAATCCATCTCGCTAAAAAACTCTGCTAACGGCTCATACTTGGAGTTGTCAGTAGCTTAATAATGACGTCATTTAATCCAACTGTTTGAACCCCATGGCGGTTTAAGCAAATAGACATTGTTTTATCTCTTCGTCGTATCGTGAACTCGAAGAATATATGTAGACATCGGTGAAAGCGTTCGCTACGGTGACCTATGAGGGACATCGACTTTTAAAATATATTTTATTCGAATTTTTCGTACACAGACTGAATATCAGTGCGGCGCTCAGCCCTAGTTCTTTCAGATACCTATTACACATTAATAGGAAAATTCCAACAGTATACTTTCTCCCTAAACTAAACTTGGGAGAAATCCTTGGAAAATCGAAAGTCTAGCGCACATCTAGTTCTTTTGACTGATTTATACAAATAAATCAACACTGCGTGAGTCTCCTGAAGTGTGTACTACGCTGGCTTAATACTTACGTACAGCCAAAAAATACACGAAATAACAATTGGTATTTGGATAATCCAAAACAAAACTAAATAAACGTACTGTTTATTTTCGCCATATGATGGCACACCGAACATTCTATTATGATTTGGTAACGCCTGGGCATTTGTTGTAGAGTCTGAAGCTTGTACTAGGAATTGTGGGTACGGCTTACTTTTAGTCAGTTTTATTATATTGGTCTTTCGGGCTATTGCCCTCTGGCTATGACGTGTGAATCGGTCAGATCCGTCTGTCTCGATCCCTACTATTTCCTGATACTATAACAGTTTCAGACCAAACGCACACAAATGCCATATGGTTTACGCGCGATGCGTGTTTACCGTTATAGTGTCCTCACATTAAAACGTGTGTATCGCTATACCTGTCAGCCATGTTTGTGGCTTGAGTGATTATCATTACGTATGATTATCGATAACACATTACATACTAGAGTATGTCCTGTGTTCATGTCTATTCCGCAATCTCCACAGATTGTTACACTCGATATCCACTGATAAGTCGTATTCCCAGATGTACTGTCTGGCCTGTGTATACCTACAGCTGTGTACACAGCCCGATCCCCGTATCGGAGGAGCAATTAATACTGTCTAAGAACAGAGCAGGCCACTCGCACAGAGGGGCTATTTTCTACGCTGATGAAATCGGTGTGGATAACCCTCCCTGTATTACAAGAACGAGAGTCCTTTATACATAATATGGGGCTGTTTTTCTTAGACCATACCGGTCTCCTGAATATTATAGTATATACTATATATTCTATTGTACCTCAACAAAAAACGATACAATATGGAGGAATGTATTCCCATAGCTGAACACAGCTGCCGTTTAGTGTTGAGCAGACAGTGGGCGGGTCGTACTGTACAATAGGACCATTGTTACTGACGGCCCCGTGCGCCTCTGTTGACCAATGAAATTGATCAACGACCTGAGAGCTCCCCCCTCATGAGCCTATGATATACTTCTCTCCTATCAAGAACTAGGAGGCTCGCTACTTAAGATTGGTACTGGGTGTACAGACTCAGACTGGAGGCTACACGTGTCCGAAGTTGACCGGTAACCTGAAAACTGTATCGTGCTATAATGCCGAAACGCAGATTTTCATCCAAGGCGAAAGCCAAACGCTGCTTAAAACGTGTTAATAAACATTCGGCAGACAAAAAATCGAACTTAAGAAGCCGTCGCATTGAGAATGCGAAACAATACATTAGAAATTTGTCTAATGTCAGGCTCACTGATGGTGATATAGTATTGCTATCAAAGGGACTGAATTATATTCCCTCCCCGGTCATAACCAGCAATACACTGGTGGAGGACTTGAGCTCTCTGGAGAGAAGCGCCAGGCTAAACGCACTATTCCTCGATGAGGCCTACATCTTACCTAAACACGACTTGTTTAGGAAGAAATCGAAATTCATTCCACCTCTAGCGGATATAGATACAGAAGACTATCTGTTCGCTACCAAACTCATGCTGTCAAAGTTACAGAAGAGTTGGAGACCAATGGCTAATCTCTCACTTGAGAGACAAGCTCTGGATAAACTGAAAAGCCACGATGATATTGTGGTGTCACGGGCCGATAAAAATAATACGACGGTCCTTCTCAATATAGAGAACTACATAAATGAAACGTATAGCTATACGACGGCATACACTATGTCGAAATCGACAATGTCGATATCGATTCAACTGTGGAACCTCAGTGCGGCGCTCAGCCCTAGTTGTTTCAGAGACCTATTACACATTAATAGGAAAATTCCAACAGTATACTTTCTCCCTAAACCAAACTTGGGAGAAATCCTTGGAAAATCGAAAGTCTAGCACACATCTAGTTCTTTTGACTGATTTATACTAATAAATCAACACTGCGTGAGTCTCCTGATGAGTGTACTACGCTGGCTTAATACTTACGTACAGCCAAAAAATACACGAAACAACAATTGGTATTTGGATAATCCAAAACAGAACTAAATAAACGTACTGTTTATTTTTCCCATATGATGGTACACCGAACATTCTATTATGGTTTGGTAACTCCTGGGCATTTGTTGTAGAGTCTGAAGCTTGTACTAGGAATTGTGGGTACGGCTTACTTTTAGTCAGTTTTATTATATTAGTCTTTCGGGCAACTACCCTCTACTATGACGTGTGAATCGGTCAGATCCGTCTGTCTCGATCCTACTATTTCCTGATACTATAACAGTTTCAGACCAATCTTTATCACACAAATGCCATACGGTTTACGCAATGCGTGTTTACCGAAAAGTGTCCATACATTAAACATGTGAACCGCTTTACCTGTCAGCCATGTTTGTGGCGAGTGATTTTCATTACATGTGATTATCGATAATACATTGCATACTAGAGTATGTCCTGTGTTCAATCCATTACGCAATCTCCACAGATTGTCGATACCACTGATAAGTCGTATTCCCAGACGTACTGTCTTGCCTATGTATACCTACAGCTGTGTACACAGCCGGAGGGGCTATTAATACTGTCTAAGAACAGACCGTTGACACTTGAACTGAGAGGTTATTTTCTACGCTGATGAAATCGGTGTGGATAACCCTCGTTATATTACAAGAATGAGAAACCTATATATATACATAATATTGGGCTGTCTCTCTTGGACCATACCGGTCTCCTGAATATTACTGTATATTATAATAAAATAATATATATTATATTCTTTGCACTTCCACATAAAACAATATATTATGGAGGAATGTATTCCCATTGTTGTACGCTGCTGCCATTTAGTGTTGAGCAGACAGTGGGCGTATCCTACCGAAGAATGGGTCCACGGAACTGACGGCCGCTTGCGCCTCTGTTGACCAATGAAATTGATCAACGACCTGTGGAGTTCCGCCTTCATGAGCCTATGATATACTTGGAGGCTTATTACTTAAGATCGGTACTGGGTGTACAACCCAGACTGGAAGCTACACGTGTCCGAAGTTGACCGGTAGCCAGAAAACTGTATCGAGCTAAAATGCCGAACCACAGATTTTCGTCCAGGGCGAAAGCCAAACGCTGCTTAAAACGTGTTAATAAACACTTGGCAGACAAAAACCAGAACTTAAGAAGCCAAAGCATTGAGAATGCGAAACAGTACATTAGAAATTTGACTGTCAGGCTCACTGAAAGTGATATATTATTGCTATCAAAGGGACGGAATTATGTTCCCTCCCCCGTCATAACCAGTAATACACTGGTGTAGGACTTGAGCTCTCTGGAAAGAGCGCCAGGCTAAACCCACTATTCCTCCATGAGGCCTACATCTTACCTAAACACGACTTGTTTAGGAAGAAATCGGAATTCATTCCACCCATAGCGGATATAGATATAGAATACTATCTGTTCGCTACCAAACTCATGCTGTCTAAGTTACAGAAGAGTGGAGACCAATGGCTAATCTCTCAACTGAGAGACAAGCTCTGGATAAACGGAAAAACCACGATGATATTGTGGTGTCACGGGCCGATAAAAATTATACGACCGTCCTTCTCAATGTAGGGAACTACATAAACGAAGCGTATAGACAACTATACGACGGTATTATGTCGAAATCGACAATGTCGATATCGATTCAACTGTGGAACGTGTACGTAATATCGTATATGGACTGAATATCAATGCGGCGCTCAGCCCTAGTTGTTTCAGATACCTATTACACATTAATAGGAAAATTCCAACAGTATTATGTCTCCCGTAACGTGGGAGGAATCCTTGGAAAATCGAAAGTCTAGCGCACATCTAGTTCTTTTGACTGATTTATAAAATAAATCAACACTGCGTGAGTCTCCTGACGAGTGTACTACGCTGGCTTACTACTGACTTACAGCCAAAAAATACACGAAACAACACTTGGTATTTGGATGATCCAAAACAAAACTAAATAAACGTACTGTTTATTTTCCCCATATGATGGTACACCGAACATTATATTATGGTTTGGTAATGCCTGGGCATTTGTTGTCGAGTCTGAAGCTTGTACTAGGAATTGTGGGTACGGCTTACTTTTAGTCAGTTTTATTATATTGGTCTTTCGGGCAACTGCCCTCTGACTATGACGTGTGAATCGGTCAGATCCGTCTGTCTCGATCCCTACTATTTCCTGATACTATAACAGTTTCAGACCAATCGCATACAAATGCCATACGGTTTACGCGCAATGCGTGTTTACCGAAAAAAAGTGTCCTCACATTAAAACATGTGAACCGCTTTACCTGTCAGCCATGTTTGTGGCTTGAGTGATTTTCATTACGTATGATTATCGATAATACATTGCATACTAGAGTATGTCCTGTGTTCATCCATTCCGCAATCTCCACAGATTGTCGATACCACTGATAAGTCGTATTCCCAGACGTACTGTCTTGCCTATGTATACCTACAGCTGTGTACACAGCCGGAGGGGCTATTAATACTGTCTAAGAACAGACCGTTGACACTTGAACTGAGAGGTTATTTTCTACGCTGATGAAATCGGTGTGGATAACCCTCGTTACATTACAAGAATGAGAAACCTATATATATACATAATATTGGGCTGTCTCTCTTGGACCATACCGGTCTCCTGAATATTACTGTATATTATAATAAAATAATATATATTATATTCTTTGCACTTCCACATAAAACAATATATTATGGAGGAATGTATTCCCATTGTTGTACGCTGCTGCCATTTAGTGTTGAGCAGACAGTGGGCGTATCCTACCGAAGAATGGGTCCACGGAACTGACGGCCGCTTGCGCCTCTGTTGACCAATGAAATTGATCAACGACCTGTGGAGTTCCGCCTTCATGAGCCTATGATATACTTGGAGGCTTATTACTTAAGATCGGTACTGGGTGTACAACCCAGACTGGAAGCTACACGTGTCCGAAGTTGACCGGTAGCCAGAAAACTGTATCGAGCTAAAATGCCGAACCACAGATTTTCGTCCAGGGCGAAAGCCAAACGCTGCTTAAAACGTGTTAATAAACACTTGGCAGACAAAAACCAGAACTTAAGAAGCCAAAGCATTGAGAATGCGAAACAGTACATTAGAAATTTGACTAATGTCAGGCTCACTGAAAGTGATATATTATTGCTATCAAAGGGACGGAATTATGTTCCCTCCCCCGTCATAACCAGTAATACACTGGTTTAGGACTTGAGCTCTCTGGAAAGAGCGCCAGGCTAAACCCACTATTCCTCCATGAGGCCTACATCTTACCTAAACACGACTTGTTTAGGAAGAAATCGGAATTCATTCCACCCATAGCGGATATAGATATAGAATACTATCTGTTCGCTACCAAACTCATGCTGTCTAAGTTACAGAAGAGTGGAGACCAATGGCTAATCTCTCAACTGAGAGACAAGCTCTGGATAAACGGAAAAACCACGATGATATTGTGGTGTCACGGGCCGATAAAAATTATACGACCGTCCTTCTCAATGTAGGGAACTACATAAACGAAGCGTATAGACAACTATACGACGGTATTATGTCGAAATCGACAATGTCGATATCGATTCAACTGTGGAACGTGTACGTAATATCGTATATGGACTGAATATCAATGCGGCGCTCAGCCCTAGTTGTTTCAGATACCTATTACACATTAATAGGAAAATTCCAACAGTATTATGTCTCCCGTAACGTGGGAGGAATCCTTGGAAAATCGAAAGTCTAGCGCACATCTAGTTCTTTTGACTGATTTATAAAATAAATCAACACTGCGTGAGTCTCCTGACGAGTGTACTACGCTGGCTTACTACTGACTTACAGCCAAAAAATACACGAAACAACACTTGGTATTTGGATGATCCAAAACAAAACTAAATAAACGTACTGTTTATTTTCCCCATATGATGGTACACCGAACATTATATTATGGTTTGGTAATGCCTGGGCATTTGTTGTCGAGTCTGAAGCTTGTACTAGGAATTGTGGGTACGGCTTACTTTTAGTCAGTTTTATTATATTGGTCTTTCGGGCAACTACCCTCTGACTATGACGTGTGAATCGGTCAGATCCGTCTGTCTCGATCCCTACTATTTCCTGATACTATAACAGTTTCAGACCAATCGCATACAAATGCCATACGGTTTACGCGCAATGCGTGTTTACCGAAAAAAAGTGTCCTCACATTAAAACATGTGAACCGCTTTACCTGTCAGCCATGTTTGTGGCTTGAGTGATTTTCATTACGTATGATTATCGATAATACATTGCATACTAGAGTATGTCCTGTGTTCATCCATTCCGCAATCGCCACAGATTGTCGATACCACTGATAAGTCGTATTCCCAGACGTACTGTCTTGCCTATGTATACCTACAGCTGTGTACACAGCCGGAGGGGCTATTAATACTGTCTAAGAACAGACCGTTGACACTTGAACTGAGAGGTTATTTTCTACGCTGATGAAATCGGTGTGGATAACCCTCGTTACATTACAAGAATGAGAAACCTATATATATACATAATATTGGGCTGTCTCTCTTGGACCATACCGGTCTCCTGAATATTACTGTACATTATAATAAAATAATATATATTATATTCTTTGCACTTCCACATAAAACAATATATTATGGAGGAATGTATTCCCATTGTTGTACGCTGCTGCCATTTAGTGTTGAGCAGACAGTGGGCGTATCCTACCGAAGAATGGGTCCACGGAACTGACGGCCGCTTGCGCCTCTGTTGACCAATGAAATTGATCAACGACCTGTGGAGTTCCGCCTTCATGAGCCTATGATATACTTGGAGGCTTATTACTTAAGATCGGTACTGGGTGTACAACCCAGACTGGAAGCTACACGTGTCCGAAGTTGACCGGTAGCCAGAAAACTGTATCGAGCTAAAATGCCGAACCACAGATTTTCGTCCAGGGCGAAAGCCAAACGCTGCTTAAAACGTGTTAATAAACACTTGGCAGACAAAAACCAGAACTTAAGAAGCCAAAGCATTGAGAATGCGAAACAGTACATTAGAAATTTGACTAATGTCAGGCTCACTGAAAGTGATATATTATTGCTATCAAAGGGACGGAATTATGTTCCCTCCCCCGTCATAACCAGTAATACACTGGTTTAGGACTTGAGCTCTCTGGAAAGAGCGCCAGGCTAAACCCACTATTCCTCCATGAGGCCTACATCTTACCTAAACACGACTTGTTTAGGAAGAAATCGGAATTCATTCCACCCATAGCGGATATAGATATAGAATACTATCTGTTCGCTACCAAACTCATGCTGTCTAAGTTACAGAAGAGTGGAGACCAATGGCTAATCTCTCAACTGAGAGACAAGCTCTGGATAAACGGAAAAACCACGATGATATTGTGGTGTCACGGGCCGATAAAAATTATACGACCGTCCTTCTCAATGTAGGGAACTACATAAACGAAGCGTATAGACAACTATACGACGGTATTATGTCGAAATCGACAATGTCGATATCGATTCAACTGTGGAACGTGTACGTAATATCGTATATGGACTGAATATCAATGCGGCGCTCAGCCCTAGTTGTTTCAGATACCTATTACACATTAATAGGAAAATTCCAACAGTATTATGTCTCCCGTAACGTGGGAGGAATCCTTGGAAAATCGAAAGTCTAGCGCACATCTAGTTCTTTTGACTGATTTATAAAATAAATCAACACTGCGTGAGTCTCCTGACGAGTGTACTACGCTGGCTTACTACTGACTTACAGCCAAAAAATACACGAAACAACACTTGGTATTTGGATGATCCAAAACAAAACTAAATAAACGTACTGTTTATTTTCCCCATATGATCGTACACCGAACATTATATTATGGTTTGGTAATGCCTGGGCATTTGTTGTCGAGTCTGAAGCTTGTACTAGGAATTGTGGGTACGGCTTACTTTTAGTCAGTTTTATTATATAACTCCATTTTCATACACAAATCGGATTCTCCGTTCACATTTCGAATTAGCTTTGATAAATCGGACCACCGCAAACATTAAAATCCGCGGTGAAATTTCATCTGCAAACAGCATGTGATATCGACATAGAACGATAAATGGATTAACCTAATTAAGTGGGTAGAAATAATGATGAGCAAATAGACTGTTATATAGCACAAGTGAAATTCTGTTGACGATATTTCTGTTACAGGCTTCAACTTGCCGATCTGACTGAATTGCTCCTCATCATTTCTCATATATTCCCACTCAAATCCTGCAGAACCCGACTGTGTCAGAGGGAACAGGGTTCTCAGTGTACCATACCAAGATCTGCAATTATCTTCAGTGATTGCTCAGAATAATGAATCCTCTTGAGATATTTATCTAGCATCAGGGCACGTTAATCAGACACAATTGCCGATAAAATTTATAGTGTTTTTTCTGAAATCTATGCATATGAATGCCAATCGTTTCTTACCTCTTTAAGAATGACTACCCTATCCACGTACTTCAGGTATTGAAGTTGATGCGTCACCAATATCCGTGTCTTCTCTTTCAGCAACCCAATTATACACCTGTGGATACATTGTTCTCAGAGTATGCGATAGTCAAACCTACCCTGAATATACCGAGGATGTTCAAACACATTCATTTTTTATAATATAGAAACCTTACATTACCTTATAAAGATTTATTAAGGCATTAACAATACAAGCGTCTGGTCCGCCACTCAATATTCAGCCGTCGTCCATTAAAGAATTTTCGCGCTCATAATCCAAAGACCATATAATAGCATTAGCACCAAATTAAGAGAATGAATCATGGCGTACATAAAATTAGGCTAATTTCTGGCAAGAGAGAAGCGGTCAACAGTTTTCAATTATGCCAGCAAGACATCAAGATGTTCCAAAAATATTCTCTGATTAACAATGTTGAAAACACGGTGAAAGATCTGAGGCAGGAGACACAATAACTGTTAAACTATACAGTACAACCGTCTCGTCCGTCGTCGATTAAAGAATTTCTGCGTCCATTATCCAAAGACCTACTTCATATGATAGCAGTAGCACCAGGTTAAGAAAAATCACAATGTACATACACATAGGCTAGTAGAGAAGCAAGAGAAGCGGTCAACAGGTTTCAATGATGCCAGTAAGACATCATGATTTTCCAAATATATCAAATCCGTATCGTTCATCAGTACTATTAATCCATATGAGTTTCGTTGTGGAGTAGTTAACTAGAGAATGGGGTATCTCAGTCACGCTTTGATTGTGGGTGCTCATATGGCACAATAAGGATCTTGAAGTAAATGATTTCACACGGTCCCTAGCCTCGCACATCCAGCATGCGATATGTATCGCCAAATTTGAGAAACTTTGATTGAGGGCGCTTGGTTGTTTATCTCTGTTTTATAAGTTTCTGCGATATTGTTTTGTGACATTGATTAAGGGATCTAACAAATGCTATTAGGCGAGCTATGTACAAGCCATATGCCGCTACTACTATCCAGAAAGGGGTAGTGTACGATGTCAATATGGTAATCATGTTTCTTGATGTAGAGTCGACGAGAGAGAAGGCTCGCTTTATTTTTTTTTCTGAATTTGAGCTTCCCTAAAATCCAGTGAAAGTGGATGTATATCCTTCCCTGTGTCATTTACATAATTATCATTCACAGCGAGACGATCGTCTATATAGCATTTGGATAATGAGATGGAACGGGCCTTGGAATGATGTTTGGCTTTGTGGTCGAAACATGCCCAAAATAAACGGAAGACATATAATGCAGACTGTTCAGCCTTACCTTTCAAAGATGTGTCTACCAACCTCTGCATCTACTGCACTCAAAGGATCATCCAATAGGTAGATATCGCCACCTTTGTATACGGCCCTTAAGGAATAGAGAGATTAGGAATATAAACTGATCGGGCGAAGGACAGACAAACATGCGAAGTCAGAATGACGAGAGTGGGAATTGTTAGTAAGAGTCTGCTTGATGCTTACAATGGTCGCTGCATGATCAATTTTGTACAACGCTTGATTACTAATATTGCAGCAGAATGCGCAAACACTCATCTAGTTCTTTTGCCGGAGTTTCCCTTCTTCGATGAGTTATACTCCAGAGACCTGATCATATATTTACAGTGATGGAAGCATTCGAAAAATCGGGACTCCCGTCCTCTGTATTCACTTGACATATGCTATTTCCATCTAACGGACTAGATAATTATTACCAGGGGCGGGGCTGGTGCATTATAAATATACCGATCGAATATATACATTCTAACACTGATCAGCTATACGTTCATCATTTCATCATTCGCTTTGGAATCTAATCAAGAATTTGAGCTATGCTTATGAAACAAGTCAGTTTTGAAAGTGAAACATTTGCCTCCTGGGAATGAATGTTTCAATTATATCTGCCGTAGCCATTATTGTGTTGTCCCAAAATCTTCTATTTATTGAAACACACAGATTTACAAAGACTCTTAAATATAATTAAGAATGACATTCATGATCATGAAACAATGCCTTCTAGAAAGGAATGATGCTGTTTTATCTGCTATAGAAAATATTGTGTTTATCAATGTACATATATCAGTTTGAAAGAAACAAATTCTCTATTCTCTAGTTTTTCAACCACTGAGCTTCAGATTTGGAAACCGATAAAATGTATCCATGTTTATGAAACAACCCAAATTGGACAGTAAAAATAGGCCTTCCTATAGCAAATATTGTACTTTCACAGGTAAATGTATCCAAATGAAATATAGACAGTAATGAAAACACCTTTAAACGAGTTCATTTCTATAACCCCCTCTGACAGATGAATCTGAAATTCATTTGGATTAAAATATATTGATCAGCGGTACGGATTAGACCATATGTTCATAACGCTGTCTTGCCGGCATAATCGGAAATTGTTGACCGCTTCTATCTCGTAGATAACGAGCAATGCTGCTTTTGGAATTTAGGTGGCGTTTACCGGGATCACATGGATCCCATTTACGCCAAATACTGGACATTGGGTTGCTGTATATAATAATCTGAACTTAATTTTATAATAACTAATGTATCAATAATATTTTTGTATTTTACGAACTACTTATCAAAAATGCAAGATATCCTAAATGAGGTAACAACAAAAGAAAAAAAAAGAACAGGAACAAATATAATGTTTGAAAAGTATCTACAGAACTGTTTTTTTTTTTTTTTTGATATCTATTTTGTTTTTTAAATGTTTTTGAAAGCATAACCACGCTATTGTAGAAAGATATACAACAAACATTAGAACATAATGAAGAAATATTAAAAAAAAAACCTTCGATCAGAAAAATTCTAATTAAATTATATATCAGAAACATAGGTGGATTCTGTTAATTCTTTGGGATTAGAATAGTGGGAAGATTGGTTAAATACACAGGGAGAGTGCACATAGAGTAACCCATAACAAACTTTCCATCGGTGTACACACTAGAGAGTGTGGCGCCTGTGAAGGTTTCATGTAAAGTGTCCAATATTGTTATTTGCATTGAGTATAACGCTGACAATACAGAGGTCGCTAAGGTACTGACCTCCATATAAATAAATTGTAACATTACTTCTTATCGGCGTCATGAATAAGACGATGACAATATAGAGGTCGCTAAGGGATTGACCTCCATATAAATACCATATTACAATACTACTTATAAACGTCCTGAAAAGACGATGACAATATAGAGGTCGCTAAGGGATTGACCTCCATATAAATACCAGATTACAATATTACTTATAAACGTCCTGGGTAAGACGATGACGATATAGAGGTCGCTAAGGGATTGACCTCCATATAAATACAATATTACTTATAAACGTCCTGGGTAAGACGATGCCTGTGATAATTTTATGATCAGTATGAAATGTTATTATGGAGATTACGTGAGTGAACATTATACAATTACAGTCTTTTGATGAGGTCAATATGTGGTTTTGTGGACCTGAGAAAACAATATTCACCGAGGCCGAAGGCCGAGGTGAATATTGTTTTCTCAGGTCCACAAAACCACATATTGACCGATATCAAAAGACTATAATTGTTTTATTATATGACACTGACGTCTCCTTCTCGTTAAATTGGTGAAAGCAGTTAGAATACAGCATATAATAAGGTATTTCCTTTGCTCCCGACGATCCCGTACCTGTTGTCAATGTCAGCCAAATTGTACACCGACGGCCAATCCAACGACTATTTTCATTGGCTGAGCAGACGCATACGTCACGCCGAGTCAATATCACATTTACGGACCCGCTTCGGAGTCAATATGGAAAATTAGCGACAGCCACGTGACGGCGAATGGTCCAATGGAGAAAGAGTAACACGCACAGTCATATAATAACAATAAAGAGTGACCTCCATGGTATCACCCTCCACTAATATTCTACGTACTATTATTAAATAGGTATCCTACATAGTGCAATTTTGTTTGCTCCATACCAGCCCCTGCTGAAATATGAGGCTCAACAGACTTAAACCATGTGCAAAAGATGAAACCAAGTGCAAGAGCCTCAAGCTCGATTGCACTGTTTAACATACCTAATCACTGCCTTGAAAATGTTCAAGTGGTTAGTTTCTGGACCAAGGACCGATTTAATATTCGGGTTTGGTATACCTGCATTCAAAAGTTCTTTAATAAATGAGTTTCGGAAATTGGCGTACAGAGGGCACACGAAAAAGAAATGACGAATGGAGTCGGTCTCGTGACATACGTCACACAACCCTGTCGGATGGGTTCCCAGTGTATGAAGAAATTCGTTTGTGAAGATATGGCCATTTCGAATTCTACATAACAACACCTGGTTTTCCCTGGATGAAATTAGATGTTCTTTGCAGTTGGTAACAGAGGGTTGGACACTATAAAAGAACCTGCTCTTGTTTGACAGTTCCCATTCTGATTGCCATATCATAATTGATCGTTTTTTAACCACACTCATCATTTCCGATACTGACATGCCCACGTGTGTGCAAATATCCGGTAACCGGAGTGCTTTTTTTGCCAGTTGATCAACTATCTCGTTTCCCAAAATACCCATGTGACCCGGAACCCAGGAAAAATGCACATGGGTATTGGAATACGACATAGTTGTCAAAGAATATAATATCTCGTAAATGAGGTAATTAGTACACGCAAATGAGAAATTTCTCATGGCCAGCAGACCGCTAAGCGAGTCCGTGAATATTACTGTTTTACATGGGGAAACTTCGCTAATCCATTTGAGCGACATTAATATAGCCACTAGTTCTGTTGTGTATACCGAGACATTATTAGAGAGGCGTTTAAAGGATTCGTACTTAAAATCGGGAACATAAAATGCAGCCCCGGTTAGGCCAGAGTCGGGGCATTTAGATCCATCTGTATAGATATGTAGATATTCAGAGTAATTGGACTCAATATAATCCGAAGCACACAGTTGGACTAGTTTAACTGGATCGGTTTTTCTAATTCTATTATTCAATTCTGTTGAAATTGATGGAATAATGAATTGCCAGGGAGGGAAAGAAATAGGTTTTTTTTTATGCAACAGATGAGAATCAATTTCGTAATCCTCTAATAGCCGGAGTGCACGAACGCTAAAAGGGTTGGCACTTTTAATACGGCTCATACTAGAAAGATGGTTATACGAATCAATGTGCGAGCGATATTCAGGCTTTTTATAGTATGTATATTAACTTCATTTAGAGTAAAAGATGCCAATTCAAAATTCCGCTCGACTTTAAAACCTATTGTTTCTTTAGTTATCGGCAATTCTTTGGTTTATCGCCTAGAACGGCAGGTTACCGAAACCATGCCCTACCTATCCAAGCTGGACGTCACCGCAATCCCCATCGAGATGTATTGTTGCCCACAGGCATATTGTCTGGTTATCACCCATCTCCATACTTGTATATGGTCATTATTATAACTACTAGCCTACCCAGCAGGTGTTCTGTTTATACTATCAAAAAACCTTTCAGGACATTATCGCAATGAGTAATGACTGACTAACCCGCACTTTGTAATTGTTTAACTGATTGAAATAAAGATAAAACTAAAGAACACCGATAGACTTGATCAGTAATTCCAAATATCTTTTCACAAATCGTATTAGAATCTATTGTTTTTTCAGTTTTTGAGACTTCTTAGAATTTCAAGCTACTTCAGCTCTCAAACATTTTCATTAATTACAATGCGGAATCGGAAATTGTAAATAAGGTACAAAAAAAAGGAACGGGTGAGTTTAAAAAAAAAAGAGAATTAATGAAAAAGAATAAGGAAACAACATATTGCATTGGTATTTGGCCTGTTGCATAATGAATTGTTGCGATGTGACGGCACACCGAATTTAGGACCTAAAATGGCACGGCGCCTATATAATGGGCGAAACCGTGAACTTCAGAAACCCAAGTTACGAAATTTACAATTATAGGTGAACACATATACATGTCTGGTCACGTAGGCAAGTCTCGTTAAAATGAAATTCATTTCAAAGCCATCATGTACATTTTGTTATAAAGAGAAAGAAACTTTAGAATATCGGTATTTATTTTGCAGTTGTCCTGTAAGTTAGAAATATGGGGAAAACTGGGTGGTACCCAGAGAGTGCCATATATTTCCGGTCTTGCATACAATGGTAATAGTATTTGATTACTGCTGTAATTCGTACTTTTTAACCACGTCTTATTGTTAACTATTAACCGTTGAAGTGCAAACTCAATACCGAAATTTGCCATCTTGAAAGTAAAATACCGGTATTTTCAAAACAACAAAGATATTTCGAACTTAGTTTAAACAGTATTTTATTTCCATAGTGTAAACATGATGGAAAAGGGGATTGGAGAACAGGCAAAGCCTATATAAACCCCTCTCCCCACATACAGAAGATTTATTTATAAATGACACAGTGGTTAGGTCAAGTGTGTAGTAATTGTAGTAATAAGTACTGATTTGATGATAGTCGGTAGTGAATGCTACAGTATATACAAAAGAACAGACATGCAGAGCGTGCATATGTACAAGAAAAAAGAAAAATTACACACGCCACGCCATACAATTTCGAACTTGGGGAATTCCTCAACCTGTTTAATAAAACTGAACTCATGAGTTGTTTTGGCAAACCAGGATACTATTTGTGCTTTTCAACGGTACAGATATAACGTTAAAATTAAGAATGCAAAAGTTCTGAAGTCGATCTAGCAAATCTTGACCGCCTCAGTAGCAGAGATATACAAATCCCAGGTGTTTTCATTGTCAGCTTATCTGTTTACATACAGCTTTTGTTGGAATTATATTCTTGTTATTTTTGCTGATACATTTTGATTTATAGCGTTAATATGTGTGAAAAGTTTTTACCCGTAAAAATATTCCATTATTAAATGTATTGGCCACATGCAGTACTGAAAAATTATAGAAATTACAATGCTATACGATGTGACCAATCGGACAACACAAGACACTGTCTTCACTTTGTCACATCGCAGAACGCCGTGGAATTATGTACAAGAAATTCATAACACCTGCTTTGGGATACGCTGTTGTAAAATGAATTGCGTGTCTCTTTGTTGAATTAAAGAAACAAACATGGATAACATACAAATAGACTTTCAAGACTACCGGTCTGCTACATGTACCTTCTATTTTGTGGGAGGCCCGTTGGCCGAATGGTTGAGATCGCCGCCATACAATGCTGGCGATTAGGTGCCTGACTCTGGGATCGCTGGTTCGAATCCCGCACGGGACTTGACTAATTTTTCAGCATTAGTATTGGTGCTATTCTAAGATAGTGTAATCCCAAAATAACGAGAATACTGTTATACGATCACTTTCTAAATGATAAAAGTATATCTATTCAGCTATGGGAGCTGTGGCATTACGATCATCAGAGGGGTACTGTATGTTCGCTTTCAAGACTACCGATCTGCTACCTCCAATTTTGTAGGAGGCCCCTTGACCGACTGGTTTAGATCGCCGCCATACGGTGCTGTTTGGGTGCCTGACTCTGGGGTCGCTGGTTCGAATCCCGCACGGGACTTGGCCAATTTCTCGGCACTTGAATTTGTGCTATTCTAAGATAACGCAATCCCAAATTCTATAACCCTTACACCTATTACACACTGATAACCGTGCAATTATTACACGATTTAGCACGGTTAAAAACTTTGTGACGTATGAAATCTACACCCGTGATCTTGACACGACAGGTGTTCACTCGGCAGAATCCGTTTCACATGGCGGGTGATAAATTGTATTAGTGGTTTAAACAATATATTTATTTCCTCAAAGGGAAACTGGGATCGGCGAACAGGCAAGCCTATACTAACGCCTCTCCCAGACAAACAAGTTGAAAATACAAATCGTGAATTGAATAAAAAAAGAAAAAAAAAAGAAGAACGTTGCATTAACATGGCGAAAAGATGGAATAATATATAATCATATGTGAAAAAAACGAAAGAAAAACATTCATATACAAATACAAGAGTTAAGCAATCTGGTATAAACAATTCTTTGCTCTCAGTATTAATTAATATAAATATATATTTCTACGAATCGTCAAACTATACAATAGACAAGTTTACTAAGTACTAATTCTATACACTAACTTATAAAAAAGTATGCCCACACAGGCTCTTCACATAGGCTCTTCCTAGGATAAATATTCCGCTTAAAAGGTTATACGTATATCATTTGCGAAACAGTAATGAGTCACCATCACTCCGGAAATCGTTCTGATTGCATAATAAAGTTATGGACAGTGATAAAGATATTTGTATTTTCTTCAATGCTAAGATATAGATTTCCGAATAAAAGGGTTTCGATATCATGATTTGGTAATTGAATTATTTGGATTCTAAATGGTGTATAAAGAGGACAAAACAGAAGATAGTGCTCCGGGTTTTCTTCGTCGTGTCCGCAAGCACAAGAAGGATTTTCAGTGATATGTCGCAGATACATATGTGCGTTAAGCGAGCTACAGACAAGTCTCAACCGTGAATGAATAATTTGGAATTTACGATCGCCAACATAGTAAAATGGAGGAACAACGTTGTCTTTAAGGGATAATTTTCATATTAGTAGCATGGGTTGTCTCCTCTCCTGTCATGTCAACCGCCCTGCCTTCAGTCACTTCATGCTTTTCAGTCAAAGCGCCCTCTCAGGAAGAGAAGCGCATTCTTGGATTTGGAGCGTTTTCTTGTCTGTAGCCCTTTCCGAAGAGTGTCTGATCTCCCCTTGAATAACTGCCGCTTTCCACGGTTAGAGGTATGAATACGTACTTCCCGACAGTAGTCGCCTCGGTTTCACTTTTACGAAAGGCACCTGCAATTATTTTGAATAATGTATAATGATAAACTAATCCAGATTATTTGTTTAAAAAACTAGCATGTTTATATTTTTTGGCATGAACCGATAGATCTTGCATACGTATACATTAGAAAGACAATACTTTTCATTTAGAACGTGATCGTATAGCAGTATTTTATGGATTCCTCTTTTTACCGTCTCTTTGTCCATGGCATGACGCACTTATGACTGAATTATCATCAGCTGTGACTCGTATTGTCAGTGACTTTCAGTCGGCAGAGACTGACCCTGTCACTGCAATCCAGGTCAGATCAATAAACAGCGACGCGAGTAGCATGTAAAACACGGATTGACTCGACTTGACCTACTTTCGTGGGGAGGTCACGTGATCAGAGGTCAACATTAACGCAACGATTTATTTACATAGGATAATGTATTTCTTAGTTCAGTTAACTCTACCCTATCTCCGGAACGACACAACGTGAGAGCTGACGCTGCCTGGGTTTGTAATTTTTCATATTGGGGTCATTTTGAGCCTGTTTGCTCAAGCCCGGAACTGTCAGTTGGATTGTGCTGGAGAATTATCGGGAGAAGTATGGCGTAATGCTAACCAACTTTACCGAAATGGCACAGGTCTTGTAAAGACTCATGAGAGCACAAAGCAGTTAGTATTGCACGGTGAGTACCCAAACTCGACCAAGGTACGCAGGTAATGTTCCAGACTTGGAAGGCCTAGACCGTCGCTAGCGTCATAATGAGGTGTGATGTGTCTACAGGAGTTGTAATCCAGATCAGTTTCCATTCAAATTTGAAGAACAGAAATTTTCAGGCCCGATAGCAAATAAAGAAGGAAATTCATTTGATTTGATTTTCAAAAATAAATATATTTTTCAGTTCAAACATCGACATCACTTCATCTTTAGTGATATTACAATCATATAAAGTTAAGGTTGAGGACTTATGTTAGGAGTTTCCATACTGGATGTTGGATACACCGACAATGACCCAGGAATGGAAGGCTTAGGGGAACATAAAGCAACCCCTGGCAGTCACTAACATAATATGAAAGTATATGTCTGTAGGAGTTGTAAGTCATATCCTCTTTCACTATTTCGAACCAAATCTTGAAATCGGCGAGAAGGAGTGGATCATGTCAAGGCCGCACATTTGACAATTCGGAACAAAACCGGACACCGCAATTGCATTTCCAGCTTCTGGCTGGAAGTTGGCCCCACTCACTTTGGGTTAATGAAACAGTCAATAGTGTTATCCCATATCATATATAAATAAGAAATATTATGGTTGACAATCTGATTTTATTTACAAATATATATATTTCTGTTCGAACATGGACAACCCTTCATATTTATTGATATTAAAATTCAAAGATTGAGCACTTATGTTAGCAGCACAAAGAAAGTCTTTACATTATAGCACTTTAAGCCAATCGTCTACTCTTAAAAGTCTCGCCGCTCAGCAGCACCATTTCCAGGTTGCATTAAACAGAATTCGCTAGGCTGTGGTCTATGGAAGATTGGAAACTCGAACATCTTGCTGAAACCAGGGCTGGTACTGGGAGAAAATATTGGCGAGGATGGGACAGTCAACCAGCTGATCCGAGGTAACTGACCATGGAGTGGGAAATCTGTACCTGTTAAAGAGGGAACCGGTCCCGGTAAGGGTGACAGCAGAAACGGCACGTTCGGGTGTCCGGTCAAGTCTGGTGAAGCCAACGTGTGCACGGATTGTAGGTTAATGGTCGACTCTGTTCTGATTGGAGCAGGCTTGACCTTGACCTTTCTCCTGACCAGGGGTTTCGTCGTCAAGGAAGGTACTGGAGAATGCACATCAGCTGACTGATTTTGGCGACGACGAAGGCGAGATCGACGGTTCTGGAACCAAACCTGCATGCAACATAAAGAAAATACAAATGACGTTGTGTGGAGTTGATTTGTAACTTTAGTTAATTAAAATAAAGGGAGAAAATGCAAACTATTCACAGCCTTACTCTTCTCGCCGATATTCTATTGTGTAAGGTACCTATATCTGCGAATGACTACTATATATACATACCTGGATTCGATCTTCAGGAAGATTCAACTGAAGGGAAAGTTCTTCTTTGAGTTCGACATCTGGATACGGATTTTCGTTAAATACGGCCTCCATCCTGGCGAGCTGATCCCCGGAATACAGTGTTCGCATCCGGCGCTTCACATTACGGGGTGGTAGAAAAGCATCAACTTCCCCATTTAAGCTGCCTATAAAATAAAAGGTATATGAATTAAATTGCTATATACAACGACAAAATTGAAATTGTAAACCCGTGATACATATAATCAATCGAACCGCGTATGATTAAAATATAAGACAGGATCTGCAGAAAATGTATACTGGGAGTAATTAAAATCAACCTAGGATTGGGGAAACGAGGCTTATGTGTTGAACAAGAAATAATGACTTAAGTTACATCTTTTCGACTTCAGATTAATATAGTACTAAAGTTTGAGTGTAATACTAACCTTGATTCAATCCGAGAATACTGTCCATCGAGTGGTCAGTCTGAGGTCCACGTGTAACCAAGGACACAGCCATTTCTCCAAGCACTTGTCGATATGAATATTGGTAAAGGAACGAAGTAGATATTGAACTGTGTTCACGATACAAGATGAAAAGTTGAGCGATATTCAGGCTTTTTATAGTATGTATATTAACTTCATTTAGAGTAAAAGATGCCAATTCAAAATTCCGCTCGACTTTAAAACCTATTGTTTCTTTAGTTATCGGCAATTCTTTGGTTTATCGCCTAGAACGGCAGGTTACCGAAACCATGCCCTACCTATCCAAGCTGGACGTCACCGCAATCCCCATCGAGATGTATTGTTGCCCACAGGCATATTGTCTGGTTATCACCCATCTCCATACTTGTTGAACTAGCGTCATTCTGCGCATGCGCGGTGGCCCAAGGGTATGGAAATAGCCGTTTTGGAGCTAGGGAAGTTACTACTGGTCCAGTGGGGTCGAGTGATGTATCAATGTGAAGCCTAGGTGAGGGGGCATCTGATGGGCTGGGTGTGGGGTTGAACTAGCGTCATTCTGCGCATGCGCGGTGGCCCAAGTGTATGGAAATAGCCGTTTTGGAGCTAGGGGAGTTACTACTGGTCCAGTGGGGTCGAGTGAGGTATCAATGTGAAGCCTAGGTGAGGGGGCATCTGATGGGCTGGTGGGGTTGAACTAGCGTCATTCTGCGCATGCGCGGTGGCCCAAGGGTATGAAAATAGCCGTGTTGGAGCTAGGGGAGCTACGAATGGTCCAATGGGGTCGAGTGAGGTATCAAAGTCAAGCCTATGTGAGGAGGCATCTGACTGGACTAGTGGCTCGGCCGTTGTCACCATTCTGCGCATGCGCGGTGGCCCAAGGGTATGAAAATAGACGTTTTGGGATCGAGCGGGGTTTCTAATGGGCCGATGGGGTCGAGTGAGGTATCAAAGTAAAGCCTATGTGAAGGGGCATCTGATGGGCTGGGTGTGGGGTTGAACTATCGGCATTCTGCGCATGCGCGGTGGCCCAAGGGTATGAAAATAGCCGTGCTGGAGCTAGGGGAGCTACGAATGGTCCAATGGGGTCGAGTGAGGTATCAAAGTCAAGCCTATGTGAGGAGGCATCTGACTGGACTAGTGGCTCGGCCGTTGTCACCATTCTGCGCATGCGCGGTGGCCCAAGGGTATGGAAATAGCCGTGTTGGAGCTAGGGGAGTCCCTAATGGTCCAATGGGGTCGAGTGAGGTATCCATGTGAAGCATTCGTGAAGGGGCATCTGATGGGTTGGGTGTGCGGTAGGAATATCATTCTGCGCATGCGCAGACGCAATGCGGAGCTCTCGTCCAATCAGAAGCGAGTATTTCAAATCCGTCACAGAGCTCTCAGCCAATCAGAAGCGAGTATTTTGACCCGGTGCATTATGGGCCATATCCAAGATGGCGGCACGTATGTTCAAGATGGCGGCACATCCGGTGTCGAAAACTGGCCATTTCGTCGGGATGTGGTCACCGGGGCGTGACCTTTGGCCATGTCTAGACTTGTCTGTGTCTGTCATGTACTGGGGTTTTTTTCTCTACAATGGCGTTCACGTGGTGTGGTGGGTCTGCGCAAGTGTGTGACGTCACTTCCGGTTTTCACTAGAAACGATCTCCAACTTTTCCGGCCCCGGCGGGCCCCGGCCCCCCACCGCAGCGCGCGCGCGCGGGTTCTCCGGGGAGAGGTTAAATCGACAACATAGAACTTATAGTCATCAACTTAATCTATACGTGTTGGACGAGTCTCTTCACTCACCGTATACACGCACCTCAATGAAATGCCCGCTCCAAACCTAGACCGAAAACACGTACTTGGTCTGTGGGCTGATTTCATTGGCCTCTCTATTTTTACTATAGTGCGCTTGCATTCTAACCTTGATGGGTTACATTTTGGCCCCATCCTACACCACTGATTTCAGTTTGACTGAATCTCCACAATGGGCATTGATGCATTATGAATAATACACACAAGACAGGGTTTTTTGGTGAGATCTCATTTTTTATTCAGTGAACAACAACAACGTGAGAACAACCACGTGAAAACTGAAGCCCAGAACAAGGGGCTTGTAAACTGAAGCCCAGAACAGGGGGCTTGTACACTGAAGCCCAGAACAGGGGGCTTTTAAACTTAAGCCCAGAACAGCGGGCGTGTGTACATTGAAAGAATTCAAGCCCAGAACGGACTTGTACATTGAAATGATGGGCGGCCCAGTCATATACGAGTACATCGCGGTCCTCGGCCTTGGGGTACTCGTCAAACATCTGTACGATGGTAGATAAGGGTCTTCCCCGGCATCGATGGTACAGGTAAACAAGCAATATTGTCCGCACACGCTACTGGCCAGGCTTTGCAACGTTTGACTGTTCCAACACCACGTCTCTGTGCCTTGATCCATAAAGTCTGTTAAATCGGGATGGAGGGGTGGCAGGCCGTACGGGTCAAAGTATTCGCCCTGCTGTTCTGTCAAGTACACGGCCACCCAGTGTTCATCGGGTCGCTCCATCGGGTCCGTGTTGAGAACGTAAGCAGCAGGATACACACGGTCTAATGAGAACACATCTCGGGCGAACACCCCTTGAAACATCATACGTGTCTCTGGGTCATTCTCCAGCACGGTGGTTATCTGCTCTGTATCCATGTTAGGTGGAGAAGTCACACAGCACGTTGCGCGCCTTGTCCACTTGAATGATGTTGTCAAATTCCGCTCGACTTTAAAACCTATTGTTTCTTTAGTTATCGGCAATTCTTTGGTTTATCGCCTAGAACGGCAGGTTACCGAAACCATGCCCTACCTATCCAAGCTGGACGTCACCGCAATCCCCATCGAGATGTATTGTTGCCCACAGGCATATTGTCTGGTTATCACCCATCTCCATACTTGTATATGGTCATTATTATAACTACTAGCCTCCCCAGCAGGTGTTCTGTTTATACTATCAAAAAACGTTTCAGGACATTATCGCAATGAGTAATGACTGACTAACCCGCACTTTGTAATTGTTTAACTGATTGAAATAAAGATAAAACTATGACTTAAACTAAAGAACACCGATAGACTTGATCAGTAATTCCAAATATCTTTTCACAAATCGTATTAGAATCTATTGTTTTCCAGTTTTTGAGACTTCTTAGAATTTCAAGCTACTTCAGCTCTCAAACATTTTCATTAATTACAATGCGGAATCGGAAATTGTAAATAAGGTACAAAAAAAAGGAACGGGTGAGTTTAAAAAAAAAAGAGAATTAATGAAAAAGAATAAGGAAACAACATATTGCATTGGTATTTGGCCTGTTGCATAATGAATTGTTGCGATGTGACGGTACACCGAATTTAGGACCTAAAATGGCACGGCGGCTATATAATGGGCGAAACCGTGAACTTCAGAAACCCAAGTTACGAAATTTACAATTATAGGTGAACACATATACATGTCTGGTCACGTAGGCAAGTCTCGTTAAAATGAAATTCATTTCAAAGCCATCATGTACATTTTGTTATAAAGAGAAAGAAACTTTAGAATATCGGTATTTATTTTGCAGTTGTCCTGTAAGTTAGAAATATGGGGAAAACTGGGTGGTACCCAGAGAGTGCCATATATTTCCGGTCTTGCATACAATGGTAATAGTATTTGATTACTGCTGTAATTCGTACTTTTTAACCACGTCTTATTGTTAACTATTAACCGTTGAAGTGCAAACTCAATACCGAAATTTGCCATCTTGAAAGTAAAATACCGGTATTTTCAAAACAACAAAGATATTTCGAACTTAGTTTAAACAGTATTTTATTTCCATAGTGTAAACATGATGGAAAAGGGGATTGGAGAACAGGCAAAGCCTATATAAACCCCTCTCCCCACATACAGAAGATTTATTTATAAATGACACAGTGGTTAGGTCAAGTGTGTAGTAATTGTAGTAATAAGTACTGATTTGATGATAGTCGGTAGTGAATGCTACAGTATATACAAAAGAACAGACATGCAGAGCGTGCATATGTACAAGAAAAAAGAAAAATTACACACGCCACGCCATACAATTTCGAACTTGGGGAATTCCTCAACCTGTTTAATAAAACTGAACTCATGAGTTGTTTTGGCAAACCAGGATACTATTTGTGCTTTTCAACGGTACAGATATAACGTTAAAATTAAGAATGCAAAAGTTCTGAAGTCGATCTAGCAAATCTTGACCGCCTCAGTAGCAGAGATATACAAATCCCAGGTGTTTTCATTGTCAGCTTATCTGTTTACATACAGCTTTTGTTGGAATTATATTCTTGTTATTTTTGCTGATACATTTTGATTTATAGCGTTAATATGTGTGAAAAGTTTTTACCCGTAAAAATATTCCATTATTAAATGTATTGGCCACATGCAGTACTGAAAAATTATAGAAATTACAATGCTATACGATGTGACCAATCGGACAACACAAGACACTGTCTTCACTTTGTCACATCGCAGAACGCCGTGGAATTATGTACAAGAAATTCATAACACCTGCTTTGGGATACGCTGTTGTAAAATGAATTGCGTGTCTCTTTGTTGAATTAAAGAAACAAACATGGATAACATACAAATAGACTTTCAAGACTACCGGTCTGCTACATGTACCTTCTATTTTGTGGGAGGCCCGTTGGCCGAATGGTTGAGATCGCCGCCATACAATGCTGGCGATTAGGTGCCTGACTCTGGGATCGCTGGTTCGAATCCCGCACGGGACTTGACTAATTTTTCAGCATTAGTATTGGTGCTATTCTAAGATAGTGTAATCCCAAAATAACGAGAATACTGTTATACGATCACTTTCTAAATGATAAAAGTATATCTATTCAGCTATGGGAGCTGTGGCATTACGATCATCAGAGGGGTACTGTATGTTCGCTTTCAAGACTACCGATCTGCTACCTCCAAGTTTGTAGGAGGCCCCTTGACCGACTGGTTTAGATCGCCGCCATACGGTGCTGTTTGGGTGCCTGACTCTGGGGTCGCTGGTTCGAATCCCGCACGGGACTTGGCCAATTTCTCGGCACTTGAATTTGTGCTATTCTAAGATAACGCAATCCCAAATTCTATAACCCTTACACCTATTACACACTGATAACCGTGCAATTATTACACGATTTAGCACGGTTAAAAACTTTGTGACGTATGAAATCTACACCCGTGATCTTGACACGACAGGTGTTCACTCGGGAGAATCCGTTTCACATGGCGGGTGATAAATTGTATTAGTGGTTTAAACAATATATTTATTTCCTCAAAGGGAAACTGGGATCGGCGAACAGGCAAGCCTATACTAACGCCTCTCCCAGACAAACAAGTTGAAAATACAAATCGTGAATTGAATAAAAAAAGAAAAAAAAAAGAAGAACGTTGCATTAACATGGCGAAAAGATGGAATAATATATAATCATATGTGAAAAAAAACGAAAGAAAAACATTCATATACAAATACAAGAGTTAAGCAATCTGGTATAAACAATTCTTTGCTCTCAGTATTAATTAATATAAATATATATTTCTACGAATCGTCAAACTATACAATAGACAAGTTTACTAAGTACTAATTCTATACACTAACTTATAAAAAAGTATGCCCACATAGGCTCTTCACATAGGCTCTTCCTAGGATAAATATTCCGCTTAAAAGGTTATACGTATATCATTTGCGAAACAGTAATGAGTCACCATCACTCCGGTTGGTCTGATCTCCCCTTGAATAACTGCCGCTTTCCACGGTTAGAGGTATGAATACGTACTTCCCGACAGTAGTCGCCTCGGTTTCACTTTTACGAAAGGCACCTGCAATTATTTTGAATAATGTATAATGATAAACTAAGCCAGATTATTTGTTTAAAAAACTAGCATGTTTATATTTTTTGGCATGAACCGATAGATCTTGCATACGTATACATTAGAAAGACAATACTTTTCATTTAGAACGTGATCGTATAGCAGTATTTTATGGATTCCTCTTTTTACCGTCTCTTTGTCCATGGCATGACGCACTTATGACTGAATTATCATCAGCTGTGACTCGTATTGTCAGTGACTTTCAGTCGGTAGAGACTGACCCTGTCACTGCAATCCAGGTCAGATCAATAAACAGCGACGCGAGTAGCATGTAAAACACGGATTGACTCGACTTGACCTACTTTCGTGGGGAGGTCACATGATCAGAGGTCAACATTAACGCAACGATTTATTTACATAGGATAATGTATTTCTTAGTTCAGTTAACTCTACCCTATCTCCGGAACGACACAACGTGAGAGCTGACGCTGCCTGACTTTGTAATTTTTCATATTGGGGTCATTTTGAGCCTGTTTGCTCAAGCCCGGAACTGTCAGTTGGATTGTGCTGGAGAATTATCGGGAGAAGTATGGCGTAATGCTAACCAACTTTACCGAAATGGCACAGGTCTTGTAAAGACTCATGAGAGCACAAAGCAGTTAGTATTGCACGGTGAGTACCCAAACTCGACCAAGGTACGCAGGTAATGTTCCAGACTTGGAAGGCCTAGACCGTCGCTAACGTCATAATGAGGTGTGATGTGTCTACAGGAGTTGTAATCCAGATCAGTTTCCATTCAAATTTGAAGAACAGAAATTTTCAGGCCCGATAGCAAATAAAGAAGGAAATTCATTTGATTTGATTTTCAAAAATAAATATATTTTTCAGTTCAAACATCGACATCACTTCATCTTTAGTGATATTACAATCATATAAAGTTAAGGTTGAGGACTTATGTTAGGAGTTTCCATACTGGATGTTGGATACACCGACAATGACCCAGGAATGGAAGGCTTAGGGGAACATAAAGCAACCCCTGGCAGTCACTAACATAATATGAAAGTATATGTCTGTAGAAGTTGTAAGTCATATCCTCTTTCACTATTTCGAACCAAATCTTGAAATCGGCGAGAAGGAGTGGATCATGTCAAGGCCGCACATTTGACAATTCGAAACAAAACCGGACACCGCAATTGCATTTCCAGCTTCTGGCTGGAAGTTGGCCCCACTCACTTTGGGTTAATGAAACAGTCAATAGTGTTATCCCATATCATATATAAATAAGAAATATTATGGTTGACAATCTGATTTTATTTACAAATATATATATTTCTGTTCGAACATGGACAACCCTTCATATTTATTGATATTAAAATTCAAAGATTGAGCACTTATGTTAGCAGCACAAAGAAAGTCTTTACATTATAGCACTTTAAGCCAATCGTCTACTCTTAAAAGTCTCGCCGCTCAGCAGCACCATTTCCAGGTTGCATTAAACAGAATTCGCTAGGCTGTGGTCTATGGAAGATTGGAAACTCGAACATCTTGCTGAAACCAGGGCTGGTACTGGGAGAAAATATTGGCGAGGATGGGGCAGTCAACCAGCTGATCCGAGGTAACTGACCATGGAGTAGGAAATCTGTACCTGTTAAAGAGGGAACCGGTCCCGGTAAGGATGACAGCAGAAACGGCACGTTCGGGTGTCCGGTCAAGTCTGGTGAAGCCAACGTGTGCACGGATTGTAGGTTAATGGTCGACTCTGTTCTGATTGGAGCAGGCTTGACCTTGACCTTTCTCCTGACCAGGGGTTTCGTCGTCAAGGAAGGTACTGGAGAATGCACATCAGCTGACTGATTTTGGCGACGACGAAGGCGAGATCGACGGTTCTGGAACCAAACCTGCATGCAACATAAAGAAAATACAAATGACGTTGTGTGGAGTTGATTTGTAACTTTAGTTAATTAAAATAAAGGGAGAAAATGCAAACTATTCACAGCCTTACTCTTCTCGCCGATATTCTATTTTGTAAGGTACCTATATCTGCGAATGACTACTATATATACATACCTGGATTCGACATCTGGATACGGATTTTCGTTAAATACGGCCTCCATCCTGGCGAGCTGATCCCCGGAATACAGTGTTCGCATCCGGCGCTTCACATTACGGGGTGGTAGAAAAGCATCAACTTCCCCATTTAAGCTGCCTATAAAATAAAAGGTATATGAATTAAATTGCTATATACAACGACAAAATTGAAATTGTAAACCCGTGATACATATAATCAATCGAACCGCGTATGATTAAAATATAAGACAGGATCTGCAGAAAATGTATACTGGGAGTAATTAAAATCAACCTAGGATTGGGGAAACGAGGCTTATGTGTTGAACAAGAAATAATGACTTAAGTTACATCTTTTCGACTTCAGATTAATATAGTACTAAAGTTTGAGTGTAATACTAACCTTGATTCAATCCGAGAATACTGTCCATCGAGTGGTCAGTCTGAGGTCCACGTGTAACCAAGGACACAGCCATTTCTCCAAGCACTTGTCGATATGAATATTGGTAAAGGAACGAAGTAGATATTGAACTGTGTTCACGATACAAGATGAAAAGTTGAGCGATATTCAGGCTTTATATAGTATGTATATTAACTTCATTTAGAGTAAAAGATGCCAATTCAAAATTTCGCTCGACTTTAAAACCTATTGTTTCTTTAGTTATCGGCAATTCTTTGGTTTATCGCCTAGAACGGCAGGTTACCGAAACCATGCCCTACCTATCCAAGCTGGACGTCACCGCAATCCCCATCGAGATGTATTGTTGCCCACAGGCATATTGTCTGGTTATCACCCATCTCCATACTTGTTGAACTAGCGTCATTCTGCGCATGCGCGGTGGCCCAAGGGTATGGAAATAGCCGTTTTGGAGCTAGGGAAGTTACTACTGGTCCAGTGGGGTCGAGTGATGTATCAATGTGAAGCCTAGGTGAGGGGGCATCTGATGGGCTGGGTGTGGGGTTGAACTAGCGTCATTCTGCGCATGCGCGGTGGCCCAAGTGTATGGAAATAGCCGTTTTGGAGCTAGGGGAGTTACTACTGGTCCAGTGGGGTCATATGAGGTATCAATGTGAAGCCTAGGTGAGGGGGCATCTGATGGGCTGGGTGTGGGGTTGAACTAGCGTCATTCTGCGCATGCGCGGTGGCCCAAGGGTATGAAAATAGCCGTGTTGGAGCTAGGGGAGCTACGAATGGTCCAATGGGGTCGAGTGAGGTATCAAAGTCAAGCCTATGTGAGGAGGCATCTGACTGGACTAGTAGCTCGGCCGTTGTCACCATTCTGCGCATGCGCGGTGGCCCAAGGGTATGAAAATAGACGTTTTGGGATCGAGCGGGGTTTCTAATGGGCCGATGGGGTCGAGTGAGGTATCAAAGTAAAGCCTATGTGAAGGGGCATCTAATGGGCTGGGTGTGGGGTTGAACTATCGGCATTCTGCGCATGCGCGGTGGCCCAAGGGTATGAAAATAGCCGTGTTGGAGCTAGGGGAGCTACTAATGGTCCAATGGGGTCGAGTGAGGTATCAAAGTCAAGCCTATGTGAGGAGGCATCTGACTGGACTAGTGGCTCGGCTGTTGTCACCATTCTCCGCATGCACGGTGGCCCAAGGGTATGGAAATAGCCGTGTTGGAGCTAGGGGAGTCCCTAATGGTCCAATGGGGTCGAGTGAGGTATCCATGTGAAGCATTCGTGAAGGGGCATCTGATGGGTTGGGTGTGCGGTAGGAATATCATTCTGCGCATGCGCAGACGCAATGCGGAACTCTCGTCCAATCAGAAGCGAGTATTTCAAATCCGTCACAGAGCTCTCAGCCAATCAGAAGCGAGTATTTTGACCCGGTTCATCATGGGCCATATCCAAGATGGCGGCACGCATGTTCAAGATGGCGGCACATCCGGTGTCGAAAACTGGCCATTTCGTCGGGATGTGGTCACCGGGGCGTGACCTTTGGCCATGTCTAGACTTGTCTGTGTCTGTCATGTACTGGGGTTTTTTTTCTCTACAATGGCGTTCACGTGGTGTGGTGGGTCTGCGCAAGTGTGTGACGTCACTTCCGGTTTTCACTAAAACGATCTCCAACTTTTCCGGCCCCGGCGGGCCCCGGCCCCCCACCGCAGCGCGCGCGCGCGGGTTCTCCGGCCGCAGCGCGCGCGCGCGCGTCAATGTAGGGAGAGGTTAAATCGACAACATAGAACTTATAGTCATCAACTTAATCTATACGTGTTGGACGAGTCTCTTCACTCACCGTATACACGCACCTCAATGAAATGCCCGCTCCAAACCTAGACCAAAAACACGTACTTGGTCTGTGGGCTGATTTCATTGGCCTCTCTATTTTTACTATAGTGCGCTTGCATTCTAACCTTGATGGGTTACATTTTGGCCCCATCCTACACCACTGATTTCAGTTTGACTGAATCTCCACAATGGGCATTGATGCATTATGAATAAAACACACAAGACAGGGTTTTTTGGTGAGATCTCATTTTTTTATTCAGTGAACAACAACAACGTGAGAACAACCACGTGAAAACTGAAGCCCAGAACAAGGGGCTTGTAAACTGAAGCCCAGAACAGGGGGCTTGTACACTGAAGCCCAGAACAGGGGGCTTTTAAACTTAAGCCCAAAACAGCGGGCGTGTGTACATTGAAAGAATTCAAGCCCAGAACGGGACTTGTACATTGAAATGATGGGCGGCCCAGTCATATACGAGTACATCGCGGTCCTCGGCCTTGGGGTACTCGTCAAACATATGTACGATGGTAGATAAGGGTCTTCCCCGGCATCGATGGTACAGGTAAAACAAGCAATATTGTCCGCACACACTACTGGTCAGGCTTTGCAACGTTTGACTGTTCCAACACCACGTCTCTGTGCCTTGATCCATGAAGTCTGTTAAATCGGGATGGAGGGGTGGCAGGCCGTACGGGTCAAAGTATTCGCCCTGCTGTTCTGTCAAGTACACGGCCACCCAGTGTTCACCGGGTCGCTCCATCGGGTCCGTGTTGAGAACGTAAGCAGCAGGATACATACGGTCTAATGGGAACACATCTCGGGCGAACACCCCTTGAAAGACCCTACGTGTCTCTGGGTCATTCTCCAGCACGGTGGTTATCTGCTCTGTATCCATGTTAGGTGGAGAAGTCACACAGCACGTTGCGCGCCTTGTCCACTTGAATGATGTTGTCAAACTCGGCGTAGCAGATCACATTGACGGTGCTCCGGAGGGCTCGTTGAAAGTGGATTTCCAACCGTAAATTGCCTTGCTTGGCCAGGGCCAGCTGATGGTCGTTCTCTAAGGTGGGGGTGAGATCGAAACAGAACAATGTGTATCCGTTCCCGTAGTCCTCCCGACTGATGAAATTCCCTTCGTCCTGGTTGATTTGACCGGTGGCTGTAAACAGGCTCTGATAGGCTCGAATGAAATTCGCGCGCCCAAAGTTCGGGGTTAAGGCCGTGGCTGGCACCTGTTGTCCATCCACATGCAGGGCCACAAAATTGATGCCGAAATGTTTAAAGTCAAACGGATTCTCTGGGTAGGCTCCACTGAAACTGGTATTTTCCACACAGGCCAGGATCAATCGCTTGGGTAGTTCCCCCAGGAACAGGTTGTCTTTGTTGGCGCTCATATTTCCAGCAGACACAGAGAACACTTTGGTTTGCACACGTCGGATAGGGTACTGGGCTGGTTTTGTTTCCAAGGCTTTCATGTGTCCCAATTGAACGGCTGGATTCGGTTTCACTTTTCGAACATACAGGACTGCGTCTTCGATGACAATCTTATAGTCAGCTACATGCGCCTCTACGTTAGTGGCCATCAAGGCGAAGGTCGGAGGCGCCCGTATCAGTCGGATTTTGATGGGAATCTTGATCAAGAGGTATCGGTCTTGCATGAACATGTCTGCGTGCAGTCGACCGATCATATCCACCGAGACGCCGTTCGCGGTCAAAGCCTTCCGTTTGCTATATCCCGTATTGTCGTTCTCTGCGCCCATGTGCTCGGCTTTGTCCTGGTAGAATAAAGCGGCTGTCAGTTGAGATTTTTTAGCCTCTCGCCCATGCGACAACAGCGTCTCGATGTAGGCTCGATAGGGGTACGTGTTGGTCGAGTCACTGATGAGTTTGTCGCACTTTCGGCGCACCTAGTTAGTTATGGGTCTGTAATAGATGATACGTGTAAAGGAGGCTTAAACATTCCGGATATTTTATGTAAATTAAAGGCTTTTCGGTTGAAGTTTTTGGCACGATTTTTTAATGCGTCCCATCGTGCTATCTGGAAAGATTGTTTTAAATACTTTTTGAACAGATGGATGGACTTGGGTCTCTCGTCTGAATTATTTGTTATGACCGTTCACAAGCCACTTGTAAATAGCCTTCCTGAATTTTATAAGGACATGTTTATGGCATGGGTTGATATACAGCATTGTGCATCTATTGATATTTCTAATCGGGAATCTGTTCTATGTCAACTGCTTTTTATCAATCCAAGAATCACTGTTAATGGAAAAACATTGTGTTCGGAGCTGTTCATCAGATCGAAACTGTTTCTCTTGAAGGATATTTTGTATGAAGTGATCCCTGGGTTTTTACCCCTGGCTGCGGTACAGGAGGTTGTTTTGGATGCTTGTCCTGAGACATCACCGAAGCGTGTTAAATTGTTGTATAGTTTGATTAAATCGGCCATTCCTGAAGAGTGGATGTATGCTATACATGAGCCAACAACAACTGTGTGTACAGTTAAAGAAATGGCTATTATACATAACGGAGTTAAGAAACCTATGTGTCAATTAAATACTTCTTTTTTTTACAAATTGCTCAGAAATAAAATTTCTAAGGAACCAATATCTGTACACTATTGGGAGTTCTTATACCCAACTATTGAAATTAAGAAATTTTGGCCGTTGGTTAATCTTCCAGGGAAGAGTCCAGACTGTGTAGACACAGACTATAAGGTGTTGCACAATATTATTTTTACACAAAAGAAATTGTTCAAAGTTGGTTTGTCTGACATAAACATATGTAAGTTGTGTAACTTACATGTCGAGGACACTGAACATATGCTGTTTTTTTGTCCGTCTGTACAGGATTTTCTTCAGTATATTGGTCGCATTGTTGAGAATTTGTTTCAATTTGCTAATGTACAAGTTCTAAATAGAGTTTCTTTTGATACACTTCTTTTGTTTGGATATTGTACAAAGTCCACAAGTGTAAATACGTATTTTGTAAATATTCTCTTGTCATTGGCCAGATTGGCTATTCTACGAAGGAGAAACATGTTCGTCGTCACAGAGAAAGTTTTGCCTGTAAAATATTTGTTCAAATTTATACTGACACAAAGTATTAAAGCAGCTTTTGTATATTTAAAAGGGAACAGGCAGTTATTCGAGAAACGGTTTGTCAAACATAATCCGTTTATAAATGTTGACAACGAAGATAAGTTGAGAACTAATTTTCCGTAATTATGTTTTGCACATTCTGCATCGTTATCATCAAGTTACTTTATAGTTTCCATAACAAGAATGTAAAAGTATTTCTATTGCATAACTTCACATGAAGCAAATTACGGAGTAAAAATAAACTTGTGTTGGGCGATCGGGAATTCCCTAATCTGTGATATATATCTTTTAATTCACCTGATTCGCCGAATTGTATGCCTTGTATATGTTCTGAAAGTTTTGTGTATATGTTTCTATATTTGAATAAACATTCTATTCAAAAGAAGAAAAAAAAAAAAAAAAAAGATCGCCGCCATACGGTGCTGTTTGGGTGCCTGACTCTGGGGTCGCTGGTTCGAATCCCGCACGGGATTTAACTAATTTGTAAGGACTAGTATTGGTGCTATTCTAAGATAGTGTAATCCCAAAATAACGAGAATACAGTTATACGATCACTTTTTAAATGATAAAAGTATATCTATTCAGCTATGGGAGCTGTGTCATTACGATCATCAGAGGGGTACTGTATGTTCGCGTTCAAGGCTACCGGTCTGCTACCTCCAATTTTGTAGGAGGCCCCTTGGCCGAGTGGTTCTGATCGCCGCCATACAGTGATGATTTGGTGCCTGACTCTGGAGCCGCTGTTTCGAATCCCGCACGGGACTTGGCCAATTTCTCGGCACTAGAATTTGTGCTATTCTAAGATAACGCAATCCCAAATTCTATAACCCTTACACCTATTACACACTGATAACCGTGCAATTATTACACGATTTAGCACGGTTAAAAACTTTGTGACGTATGAAATCTACACCCGTGATCTTGACACGACAGGTGTTCACTCGGGAGAATCCGTTTCACATGGCGGATGATAAATTGTATTAGTAGCATGGACCCTGCGGTAATCAACTAATGAAAATATAGTCACATAAACTTCCACCATGGGTTGTCTCCTCTCCTGTCATGTCAATCGCCCTGCCTTCAGTCACTTCATGCTTTTCAGTCAAAGCGCCCTCTCAGGAAGAGAAGCGCATTCTTGGATTTGGAGCGTTTTCTTGTCTGTAGCCCTTTCCGAAGAGTGTCTGATCTCCCCTTGAATAACTGCCGCTTTCCACGGTTAGAGGTATGAATACGTACTTCCCGACAGTAGTCGCCTCGGTTTCACTTTTACGAAAGGCACCTGCAATTATTTTGAATAATGTATAATGATAAACTAATCCAGATTATTTATTTAAAAAACTAGCATGTTTATATTTTTTGGCATGAACCGATAGATCTTGCACACGTATACATTAGAAAGACAATACTTTTCATTTAGAACGTGATCGTATAGCAGTATTTTATGGATTCCTCTTTTTACCGTCTCTTTGTCCATGGCATGACGCACTTATGACTGAATTATCATCAGCTGTGACACGTATTATCAGTGACTTTCAGTCGGCAGAGACTGACCCTGTCACTGCAATCCAGGTCAGATCAATAAACAGCGACGCGAGTAGTATGTAAAACACGGATTGACTCGACTTGACCTACTTTCGTGGGGAGGTCACGTGATCAGAGGTCAACATTAACGCAACGATTTATTTACATAGGATAATGTATTTCTTAGTTCAGTTAACTCTACCCTATCTCCGGAACGACACAACGTGAGAGCTGATGCTGCCTGACTTTGTAATTTTTCATATTGGGGTCATTTTGAGCCTGTTTGCTCAAGCCCGGAACTGTCAGTTGGATTGTGCTGGAGAATTATCGGGAGAAGTATGGCGTAATGCTAACCAACTTTATCGAAATGGCACAGGTCTTGTAAAGACTCATGAGAGCACAAAGCAGTTAGTATTGCACGGTGAGTACCCAAACTCGACCAAGGTACGCAGGTAATGTTCCAGACTTGGAAGGCCTAGACCGTCGCTAACGTCATAATGAGGTGTGATGTGTCTACAGGAGTTGTAATCCAGATCAATTTCCATTCAAATTTGAAGAACAGAAATTTTCAGGCCCGATAGCAAATAAAGAAGGAAATTCATTTGATTTGATTTTCAAAAATAAATATATTTTTCAGTTCAAACATCGATATCACTTCATCTTTAGTGATATTACAATCATATAAAGTTAAGGTTGAGGACTTATGTTAGGAGTTTCCATACTGGATGTTGGATACACCGACAATGCCCCAGGAATGGAAGGCTTAGGGGAACATAAAGCAACCCCTGGCAGTCACTAACATAATATGAAAGTATATGTCTGTAGGAGTTGTAAGTCATATCCTCTTTCACTATTTCGAACCAAATCTTGAAATCGGCGAGAAGGAGTGGATCACATGTCAAGGCCACACATTTGACAATTCGGAACAAAACCGGACACCGCAATTGCATTTCCGGCTACAAGCTGGAGTTGGCCCTACTTTAGTTAATGAAACAGTCAATAGTGTTATCCCATATCATATAAATAAGAAATATTATGGTTGACGATACAATTTTTATTTACAAATATATATATTTCTGTTTCCAGGCACATGGACAACCCTTCATATTTATTGATATTAAAATTCAAAGATTGAGCACTTATGTTAACAGCACAAAGAAAGTCTCTTCATTATAGCGCTTTAAGCCAATAGTCTACTCTTAAAAGTCTCGCCGCTCAGCAGCACCATTTCCAGGTTGCATTAAACAGAATTCGCTAGGCTGTGGTCTGTGGAAGATTGGAAACTCGAACATCTTGCTGAAACCAGGGCTGGCACCGGGAGAGAATATTGGCGAGGATGGGACAGTCAACCAGCTGATCCGAGGTAACTGACCATGG
>JAVTVY010018622.1:0-75214 GCA_036873755.1 Hanleya hanleyi
GGGAGTAACACTCGAACGCCCGATGGTGATACATTCTTGGAACAACAGCCAAAAGGGGATTCTGTTAAATCCTGCACGTACTGTAATGATGTATCCCACACCCTGGATAATTGTCGGCGACTCGTCGCTTTGCCTCCTCGAGAGAGATTTGACTACATTAAGAGCAAGGGTCTTTGTTTCGGGTGCCTGAAGCCAAATCATATGAAAAAGAACTGCCGAAACAAAGCTACATGCAGCATCTGTAATAGACGGCACCCTACCATTCTTCATTTGGATGACAAGGAGTATCTGAGGAATGTGGTCCATCCCGCTGCTGATGTTAGTATGCCCACCGGTCTGTGTAGTCACACAAGGGAAGGGCAAAGCAGCTGTGCCATGGCAATTATCCCTGTCAGGGTTAAATTGAAGAACAAAGTGCACTCGGTTGAGACCTACGCCTTTTTCGATACTGGTAGTAGTGTCTCGTTTTGTACTGACAAACTCTTGCATCAGCTTGGGGTCAGCGGAAAGCGGATGCAACTCACATTGGATACCATGGGAGTGCCCTATACGATGAATACTCAGGCTGTGAGTGGTTTGCAGGTGTGTGATCTTGAGATTGGAAACTCTGTAGACTTGCCGAAGGTTTACACGAAGGATAGACTACCTGTATCCAGAGAACACATCCCCACACAACAAGATATTGATTGCTGGCCTCATCTTCATGACATCAGACTACCACAGGTTGATGCAGAAATCGGTCTGATGATCGGCGGTAATGTGCCTGATGCATATTCGCCTTTCCAGGTGAAGACCGGGCCACGTGGTAGTCCACATGCTACTAGAACACGTCTTGGGTGGATTGTGTGGAATGTCGTCCGCAATGGAGGCAAGTCTGAAAGTGAGTCGCAATCTAATGCCATTGTGAACAGAGCTCAGGTGGCAGCTATTCAAGAGTTGGAAGAACTGCAACACTTAGATCATATGCTAAGACAGTCAATTAACCTGGATTTTCCGGAACGTATTAGTGACGACAAAAGAGAAAACTCCATCGAAGATTGTAAGTTCTTAGAACAAGCTGAATGCTCTATACATATTTTGGACGGGCGCTACTGTATGGACTTACCATTCCGTGACAGAGCAGTAAAAATGCCCAACAATCAATCACAGGGACTTCAACGCTTAGAAGGTCTTAAACGTAAGATGCGGAAGGACAAGCGGTTTCGAGAAGACTACATTGTTTTCATGAGTAAGATACTCGACAAAGGTTATGCCGAACGTGTTCCCCTAGACGAGCTGGAGAGGGACGACGGTCACGTATGGTACATCCCTCATCATGGGGTGTATCACCCTCGAAAGCCGGATAAGATCAGAGTGGTTTTTGATTGTTCGGCTACCTTCTTGGGGATGTCCTGGAATGGACAACTGTTACAAGGTCCGGATCTTACTAACAGCCTCCTGGGAGTCCTCATACGATTTAGACAAGAAAGGACTGCGATAATGGGAGATATCGAATCGATGTTTTTCCAGATAAAGGTGTCTAACCCGGATACGGATTGTCTGCGATTCTTCTGGTGGCCGGATGGCGACTTTGATCAGCCACCTGTGCCTCACAGGATGTTGGTACATCTGTTTGGTGCAGTGTCCTCCCCTAGCTGCGCTAACTTTGCACTTCGTCGCACAGCTGACGACAATGCAGGTCAGTTCAGCGGTGCCGTCGTAGACGCCGTAAAGAGAAATATGTATGTAGATGACCTGCTGGCATCTGCCAGCACGCTAGAGGAGTCGATTTCCCTTATTGAAGGCACGAGTAACTTATGTGCTAAAGGCGGTTTCCGACTCACCAAGTGGGTGAGCAACGACTATCGTGTACTGCAATCGGTGCCCATTGACGAAAGGGCGAAGGAGATGAAGCAATTTGACCTGGAAGTTGGAACCCTTCCGCCAGAACGAGCCCTTGGAGTGTTCTGGTGTGTGGAGTCTGACTCCTTTGGATTCAAGATCCAAATTAAGGATCAACCGCTTACCAGAAGAGGTATACTGTCTGTCGTAAGCTCTGTCTACGACCCCCTCGGTCTAGCAGCGCCATTCGTGCTGAATGCGAAAATCATGTTGCAGGATCTGTGCAAGCGTGACGCAGGCTGGGATGACCAAATCAACGATGGCGATTGCAGACGATGGCTAGAGTGGTTGGAAGAGCTACCGCAACTGGAAAGCCTCTACGTGGATAGGTGTTACAAACCAAAAGATTTCGGTAGAGTGACATCCTGTCAGATCCACAACTTTTCTGACGCTAGTGATAAAGGCTATGGCGTGGTGTCATACTTGAGGCTTACTAATGAGAAGGATGAGGTACACTGTGCGTTTCTCATGGGGAAAGCACGAGTCGCACCGTTAAAGAAAATTACCATTCCCCGAATGGAGTTGACGGCTGCAACTGTAGCTGTCCGCGTCAACAAAATGGTGATGGCGGAACTTGAATATGATGTTAATGAAACCTTTTTCTGGACGGATAGCATGTCTGTGATCCGGTATGTCTCCAATGAGAATGCCCGCTTCCACACGTTTGTGGCTAACAGGGTGGCTGTTATTCGTGATGCATCTGATGTGCATCAATGGGGGCATATCGAAACCAAGCTGAACCCCGCTGATTGTGCTTCACGAGGGTTATCGGTAAAGAAATTCCTTCAGAACCAGCAATGGCTGCATGGCCCAGACTTCCTTTGGAAGGATGAATCGGACTGGCCGCAGTGTGCAGAAAGCTCAAAGGTCCTGCTTGCAAATGACAAGGAAGTGAAGCAGGTTGTCAGCGCTGCAACGATCAGCAAACCTGTTGAAACGCCGATGGACACATTTCTGACCCATTTTTCTAACTGGACAGGGTTGAAGAAGGCGGCTGGTTGGATATTAGTTGCCATTGGAAACTTGCGCAATCGCGTGGCGGGGCGTAAGGAGCTGACTAAGAGGGTTGAACTGCAGGAGCAGGACCCACTCCGTCGAAAACAGATTATAGGTAGCGAAATACTAGAGACCCAAGCGGCCAGACTTGCGGAAGCCCGACAGAGAATCAAATCTGTTTTCCTGACAGTGGATATCTTGCAAAAGGCAGAGATATCGCTTATCAAATATACTCAGCGACAGAATTTTCAGGAAGATCTTGAATCTCTTAATGGTGCAACACCCGGCAGCAGGCTGAAGAAATCTTCTGTTCTGTACAAGTTGGATCCGGTAATGGTTGATGGCTTGATACGCGTGGGTGGGCGCCTCGAGCGTGCAGACATCCCGTACGATGCGAAGCACCCAATTGTCTTACCGAGAGAATCGACTGTTTCGAAGTTGATACTGGACCATATACATAGAACGATTGGGCACCTGGGAAAGAATTCCATCTTGGCGGTGTTAAGGCAGAGGTACTGGATTGTAGGTGCGATCTCAGCCATCAAAAACATGGTCTTTCGTTGCGTCACCTGTAGGAGGTATCAGGCGAGAGGTGGAGAGCAAAAGATGGCTAATCTTCCTAGCAGTCGCCTCACTCCTGACGAATCAGCTTTCTCTAGGACAGGCATGGACTACTTTGGTCCATTTGAAATCAAACGTGGCAGAAGTATCGTCAAGAGGTATGGCGTTATTTTCACCTGCCTGACTGTCAGAGCCGTACATCTCGAAGTTGCTTGCTCCCTTGACACCGACTCTTGTATTAATGCAATACGACGTTTTACTGCACGACGTGGTCCAGTGAGATATATGCGATCGGATAATGGGACAAATTTAGTCGGTGCAGAGCGTGAGCTCCGAGAGGAAATCGAAAAATGGAATGTCTCAAGGATTCGAGAAACATTGTCGCAGAAAGGAATCTGCTGGGACTTCAATCCCCCTGCTGCATCGCACTTCGGTGGCGTATGGGAGAGATTAATTCGCTCTGTGAGAAAAATCCTGTATTCGTTAATGCACGAACAGGTCATCAAGCTTGATGACGAAGGTCTTCAGACCTTATTTTGCGAGGTGGAGAGAGTGCTAAACAGCCGCCCGCTTACAGAATCGCCTAACAACCCGAATGATCTGGAGGTACTGACTCCCTATCACATCCTTCTCTTGCGTCCTGGCGAGTACTTCCCCCCAGGAACCTTTGACAAGACAGACAATTACATGCGAAGAAGGTGGCGTCAGATACAATACCTTGCAGACGTATTCTGGGGTAGATGGATCAGAGAGTACTTACCTTTACTTCAGCAGCGGCAGAAGTGGATCTGTCCTCAGCGCAACGTAAGCGTTGGCGATATTGTTCTGATTATGGACAGCTCACCAAGAAACTCCTGGTGCCTTGGACGCGTGATTGAAGCCACCAGTGACAAGAAAGGTTTGGTGCGGATGGTAAAGGTCAAGACCAAGTCAACCATCCTTCAGCGTCCTATCGCTAAGCTCTGTTTGATACTTGAAGGTGACTTGGACAGTAGCGCATAGATCTTTTCTTTTGGTCGGTATGCTGAACTATATTGCTATTCTTCATGTGTTTTCTCTGTTTGACCGTTGTTGCAGTGGTGTTGTAATTGTGCCTTTTCCCCAGTCACAATTAAGGGGGCGGTATGTAACGGCCAAACAGCACTGTCTATGTTATTTCAAACTCTGAGCATGTTAGTCCGTTTCCGACTCGGTACCTGTTAGACTTTTCATTGTTTGTGAGGTTGTGGCGCGCACATGTTAGAGCGAGAAGACATTTTGTGTCGATTAGACGTGTGGAGTGAATTTCCTTAAAGTTTGTTTATTACCGAGGTCTACCATAAACGGTAACTATCTCTTTTTGTACTATGTGAATCATTACTAAATGCTATATGTGTGTTTAAAACGGAAGCCGCAAAACGTGTACTTGAGTTGCGAAATAGTTCACAACACTGATTCGTCTGTTTGTCCTGGAACTGAACATGTGTACGTTAGTAACAACACTGAAGTAAAATTGACAATAGCTGTAATTGAAGTCATTAGAATTCATGCTGCGCTGTTCACATTAATGTGGTTTTGTTCTGAATAAGGTTTTATTCTATTTGCAGTCAATCTGATGACTGATGATCTGATTATTCTGATGATCTGATGTTTCTGATGATTCTGATGAGTTTGATAAGCTGACAAAGCGAACTTATCGGATTCTTATCAATCTGACACTGACACCTGAATAAGTGCTCTGTATATGAAGACAGTCTGACTCTGATTGTGATCCAACTAGTGGAGAGTCCAGATTGCTGATCGATGTATTCTGAACGGAACACTTATGATCTACAGTAAAAGACTTGAATCAGTATTGACGTGTTTCCTTGGTTATTGAACCTACATCGACTATATCATGGTGGTATGTCTGAGAACATGTCTATGTTCAGGAAGTCAGCCAATCCCTGACCGATTTGTTTTATATAATTTGAGGAAATCCCTCAGGTCAAAGAACGGTAGTATAGCCTCGAGAGTGACGTGCATCAAAGAAAAGTGAAATCACTCGAGCATCAGGTCAGTCATGAAAGTGATGGACGCGATCAAGATAGAGCTTAATTAATGATTCGCCAGTATTCTCTATCATACTGAGATTAGATGTAACATTCATATAACTATACTCAATTCCAATTACTCTACTTGAATCTTATTTAATCAGATTGGAAGTATAGAAGCTAAATTCCAGTTGTAGCTTGAATCTGTGGATGGGACTATCCCCCAACTATTATATTATATCCTTGGTATCCACCAAGGCGGAAAATGATCACTTCGATGGGGGTAACGTTCAGAGAAGCACTGTCTTATATATGCTTTTCTTCTGAATTCGGTTGTTATATTTGCTCACAGGTCAAAGTTTTCGGAATTTATGGTCAAAATCACTGCCATCCCAAACGAAACTTTGAAGTCCGTGAAGAGACACTGATATTGTAACATGCATGTATGGAATGCAGCTGTCTCTGTATCGTCACTTATATCTCGACCTTGCAAGATATGAGATATAGCCTGATATTGAGCTACAAAGATTGACGGTAAGGTGTCTCGAACTACGAAACTATGGATGACTGAGCGGGTTGTGTACTTATCCTATGTATACAAACAACGTGACACAAGGCCTTAATTCTCTTACGACAACGATACTGCTGCCATTTTTTTCAGATAGATCTTACAAAAGAATCCAATTATTCTGCGGAGATTATTTTGTGTAGATAACTTCTCGATTGAAATTATGAACTGATTAACCCTACCTGGGCTGGTGAGGGGGGGGGGGAGTTGGCAAAATGGCCCCCACTACCAAACTTTCTGCGCTATCTCCGGAACGACCCAAAATGGAGAGCTGAAATTCTTGGACTTTATAGCTTGTCATATTGGGGTCATTTTGAGCCTATTTGCATCTTCCCCCATCCCCCCTAGAAGAGGATCATGGGTAAACTCAAGATGGCGGCCACGTGGGGTACCAGAAAAGTGATGTTTTTCTCATATTTCTTCGAAATTTCTGCTTTTCCGCGATGAAAAGTGGGCAAAAAGTATTTTATTTCACATCACATTAATATTTACTAATTTATCATGCAGTTATTGCGAAGAAATAGCATAAATATAAAATTCGGAAAACCCGCCCAAAAAATCGACCAAAAATGCCGTTTTTGAAAATGCGCCACTGTGACGTCATCATAGCGGCCATCTTGGGTTTTTTTTACATTTTCTGGTAGAGCTTGACCCAAGGGTATAGTGTGGTAAGTTGCAGCCCCTAGCTCAAGGGTTAAGAAAAATAATTAGGGGGGGCATTCGCCCCCCCCCCCCCAGCCCTGGACAGGTCCCAAAAAGCCCAGGCGGGTTAAATAAGAAAACATACTTTCCAGTCAGGAATAGTGAGCTTTACAACATTAAACATCAAGATATCATTCGCAAATAGACATAACATATACAGAAGTGTTTTATATCCCATGTTTCCTATTTGGCACAATTCTGTCTTATATTATTTTTTACATCAGATATATTTTTGTGAAGTACATAAATATGTCTAAGGCTGAGGTTTACACTGTTCATCCTCTTACCGGTGACCATATCACAGGCGTTGGATTTCTTGCTCGTCCAGAAAGAAAAACCGCTATGAGACAAATGGACGATGCCGGCTCTAACCGCCAGGAGCCCTGTTATATAAACATCTTCTATATGCAGGAACCTACAGACTTTCCAAGCACTTAATAGCCTTTTGGCGGTAGGAAGGGACATGGCATAACTCCCACCGGACATGTAGGGCGGGAAATATTCCGGGAGATAATCTTGTCTCGATACGCCCCAGTCATCCTTCATGTTCCGAGTAACGGAAGAATGGGGGTTGTAAGCCCCTATTATCTGTCTTTGGTGGGACGATATATTCTTCAGGTTGAACAGTGATATCACATTTGGCAGGTATAAGTATACATCATCGTCAGCTTTAATCAAATATTTCACACTTCCGTAATTGTCCGTGAGCCAACGAAACGCGTGTAATACCTTCAGTGGTAAATTTCGATAGGTATCTGGCACGCTTACCTGTAGTATATCACCAAACTCTCGATGCTCGTCTCTGACGAAGTCGTTCCAATATTTCTGCTGATGTGTTCCAAGAACAAAGATAACGACTGCTTCATGTGTGAAATGATCACCCCAAGTTTTACGTATAGCTTTCCGGAAGTCATAGTGTGTATGGTAAGACAGGACGAGGACAACATAATCCTGGCCTGATAATAACGAATCCAATGGAACAAGTTTAAACTGGTATATTACACGGTCTTGAGTGAGATTTTCTTGACAGAACACTGAGCGAATATAATCCACCGGCAATATGAGCGTCTTCACGTCGTGCGCTTTGAGTGGCACGATAATAGAACTATTTTTTGCCACATGTATACTAGAAGCCGGTTGTACTGTCATTTGATCTGGTAATGAATCCGTTCTAAGAAGTTGTATGTACGTCCGAACGACAAACATACAGAGGCACATAATGAACAACTTCTTGAGAAAATTCCTGATAACCAGCATATCGTATGAAAATGCTGCATTCGAATGCACATACGTGAAGCATCAGGAAGTCACAGGGTAGGTAGAAAAGAATTCTCGGATAGAACACTTTCTCTACGGAATATGCACGTTAATCTATCAGAACGGAATACTCACGCCCCTCAATGATAGTGTTTCTCACATCTTTGCAGCGAACCGTTTTCCACCTGCCTATCGACTACTCGACGCTTTTCGTTCCATCGATTTGGGGAGAAAATACACAACTCCCTTGTTTAGCCAACACGAAAATGGCGTTCTCCGCAGTGACAAAATTGTCGACTGACTAGCCAGAGCACAGCTGGGTAACTGTTAGAGAAAACTTTGGCTGTCGAAAATATTAATCAATCCTTCCCGCAGGAGGAAACGTATTGATTTTTTTGGTGGTGGACTTCGAGTTAAACGCTGTAACCTTCGCGGTACCTTATTTATAATGGGGAGAAGTATAATATACTGTTATGTCGATATTCTCATATCGCCAGACAAGTCAAATTATTACTTTCTCTCTTCTAGAATCCTTGTGTTATACTATCTCAGATCAGGAGTAAACTATTGACAACGCGGCCTCTAACAAATCATAGTGAAGGTTTCGAAAAGAAAAAAAACACCGAAATATATGTGAAGGGAAATAACGTCCAGTCATTCTTTAGTTTGTTATCCGATAATGGGTAGTTGTTTCGAAAATGCTTTTAGAAATTATAACATATCGACGTTTGTCGATACCAACCTCCATCCTTGGAGATTAGAAGAGGAGTCACAAATAGCGCGTTACTGAGATATGCTTGCATTACAAGCGTCTAGTCCGTCATTCAAAATCCAGCCGTCGTCCATTAGAGAATATCCGCGTCCATAATCCAAATACCTATTCCATATTCCATATAACAGTATTAGCACCAAATTCAAAAGACAATCATAGTATACAAAAACATAGGCTTGCATAACCCCAGACAACCCGTCAGTGACGAGCATTATGTATATATGTCATTATTATTGCTAAAGTTTACTTAGTAATTAACTATTCAACGTTCTGGACTCGGCGTTGTTAACGGCGTTGTTCAATCTGTAAGGTTTGTAGACTTAATAAACGAGACAATCTTCCCTGTAAACCCACTTGCAACCATCCCTGTCTGTGTGTCCGCCCTCTGCTCGCTCCCTTCCGACAGACAGTTATTAGATATTCTCTACAATTATCGACACAGTTTTTTTCTACTGATTCTACCATCCAGTAACTCAGACGTTCAAAATACGTCCCTTGATGAAGTAACCTTGTAATCGGTTCAATTCATGAGATCCAAAGAGCCCATGATGTTGTTCATGTGTGCAATCGATTTTCTCTAATGCACTTTTAAACAGTGTGGGAAGGTCATAAAATTATACCCTTGGGCAAAAATATTCTGTGTATGGTCGTCTCTTTGGTTGACTTGAGATAACCACGTTCGATGTTTGGTCGCTTTGCGTACCACTCAGCTATTTACATCTTCGTTTATAGCAACTTAACGACTCTAACAAATTCTTGTTTTGTAAAGCCTTGTCTCTTATTCCTACTCCGGTAATGTTTTGATAATATAATAAAAGTCAAGTACTTAGAACGGTGAGCCGCCGTTCTTTCTTGACCTTGAAGCCTGATTGTTTTTGGGTTGAACGAACACAACACTGCAACAAAATATTTCTACTGGTTTATTCTTTCTTGGCACAGACCGGTTAAACTATACAGCATTGATTAGATTTATGATCTGTACTATATTGAACTCTATTATTGCTTTGAAGAAATGATATTTGGTATGGCGTATTGCCCGCCACTGAGCCTATATACATATGAAATGATTTTTGAGAGAGAAAGAATAAATTGGTCGTCAGCGGGATTCGAACCCTGTATATAGTTTGTATATGGTTATACAGTAACGCAGTTATTTTCTTAGAAGAGAGAAGCGTTCAACAGCTGACAATGATGTTCCCTCGTCAAATCCATATCACTGGCATATATCCTCTATCAAATGAATTAACTCCTGTTTAGAGTATTATTTAGTTTTTAAACAGTCACAATCTGGCCTGGTACACACCACTCAAATGCCCTTGACAAGTGAGCCCAAATTTCCGAAATACTGTTGCGGCCATTTGCTATATCATGCTCTGACACGGTCATCGCATTTAATACACGCTTGTAAGGAAGCTAACGGCCACTGCAGACTTCCATAAATTTAGTCACACTTGACATCGAAAACTTGGTCGTGTGGACCAGGTCTCAAAGCTTGACTGAGATACATACTCTGGAAAACGACTAGAAAATTCATTTGGATAAAGAATAATGCTTAGTGATTAGGATTTTATGTGAAGAACATCTTGGTGATATCATTAAAATCTGTTGAGTGCTTCTCTCTTCTAATAAACCATTTTGTGTCATTATTTTCGATTTCATACACTTTTGAAAATAGTGTTAACTCTCATACGAACTAGGTCTTATGATTATTGTCGCTGACATACATTGATGGACGATAACTGAATATTGAATGTCGGATCTGACACTTGCTATTAAAGGCAGTCATGTGGAGTAATTCTGTAGTTGCGTTATACTGAATTATTGAAAGAAAAAATAGAAAATTGCCATAAGTCAGCAAGATTATATCAGCAAAGAATGGTAAACGAAAACGATTTTAGTCCAAAGCTTGCCCTACAAACACCGATTCTTTTGTCCCACAATAAAGATATTAGGTATTCGCAAGACAGGTTGTCTTGAATATCCGGTTGAATGTGGCAATTTTTCCTCCCCGAAGATCTCTGGAGAGTTTAATTCCGTGTCGTGAATATACATGTGCTCCCCTAGCAAGCCAGTGTAGAAGACTAAGTATCGTATTCCGTGCCAGAGATGAAAAAGAGGAGTATATAGTATGCCTAAAAGCTTTTAAAAATCGTTCATCACTATTGCAAAAAGTATAACGGTGTTTATGGATGAATTCATTCAGAGTCCCTTGGTTGTAATGAATCAAAGAAGGTTACGCCCGAGACAGTTTATTAGCCATCAAAGCAGCCAGCCATCGACTGGTTTGATCTGAAGTTCGCATGATAGTGTGATCTCCGAAGTTCGCATGATAGATGACCATAGATGGAGATTTCTTACTCAGGGGTATAATTGTGAAACAATCGTCCAGTATCAAGTGTCTACAGGGGCAATATTAAGGGATGTTCGGGACTACTGACTTGAATCGATTATAAGGGTTACTTTATATAGGGGTCTATGTAGTACAGGTTGACGGATGTTATTCATTTCCACGAAGGAATCATTTCCAGTAAGTACATGTAGAGTTTGGTATTCTTAGAAAAATGGACTAACTAGAATTTTCGAATTCATGTCATAATTCGGTGCGATAGTCCGTATCTATTAGTTTTGCCAAGTTTTAGGATGCGCGTCTTCGATGCGCGTCCTGAAGCAATCCTAGTTATTCAATAAAGACAATCAAAATACAACAATTTCGTAAAAAAAAGTGCAGAAATTATTGTCGTTTCAAGTAATCAAGCTGATACCTAAAAACGAGACAAGATATTTCATATATTATATGAGATTAATGCTCCGGATCCTGAATCTTCGAAAAGGGCAATACATTATAACACCACCCTATGTAATCGAGCCCCAGTACATGATACAACTGTTTTAAATGGAGATGATTAAAAAGATCTTATATTACGAACACCATGAAGAAATGGTAGTGAATTTTGTAGAGTTCAGTTTCTTATTCACGCTGCAAAAAGGATAATATAAGCGGAGCCAATCGTTAATATTTAAAAGCCACTCAGTAATGACTAACTAAAATCGACTTTACTAATTTAACTTGAATCGAACAAAGAAAATGGGTAAATAAATAAAGGTCGATCTGTGTCGTGATATTTTGTCTTTTTCGATGTATGTATTTTATACTTTCCATGCTATATTTTGTGCCAAGTTCTACCATCTCATGTGAAAAGGATGTGATTGGATTTTCTATTGAAGTCACAGTGACGTCATTTTCTAAGAAGGTATTTCTGTTTGACTTTGAGTTTCTTCTCTAAAAGACAGATAAATATTATGGGGAATTATTACATTAAGCAAATGAAATTAGACTCATAGTCTCATGGAAACAAACTGATTGTTACCATGCTGCCTTACCTCATAATCTCTCGACCCTTTTGTACAGTAATTACACCGTTGAAAAGAGCGCAGTACTTATCAGTCAAAACTTGCCTGTGTGAATGAACTTGCACTCTATCAATCCAGACAAGCTTTTGAAAGCTTCATAGAATAAAAAATAGACGGAAGGATCCACATTTATTTCGAGCAAATGAGATACCGTCCATCTTTTAGTATAATATGCTGACAATAAACATGCAATTGTCTTCATACGAGATTCTGGATGCATACCAAACACAGAACAGAACAGAACTTCGTAGATTCCTCGATCGATCTCTGGTTGAGACGTCCTCAAATAGGCATGTCCTCAAATTTACCAACGAAACGACGTTTATTTAATAATCTGACTAACAACAACGTGGAATGTAATCTACATAAAGAAACTCGACCAAACGTTTGGTTCCTAGTATGTGAACCGATGCTGACACCAGAATATATATATGTATTCGTCACACTTCACCACCAAGTTATTCTTTCTCACAAAATTATTAGATACTGAGAATATCCATCAGAAAACTGAAACTAATATGACACTCTATTACTGTATTATACTTTTCCATGAAGTCAATTTATCCCACACCACGTGTGCTGTAATTGAGCGATCGAAAAAGGGACCTTTAAACACCGCACTCGACCCTCTCTTTAAAAAAATTAATTCCTCACTTACGATTGTGTCGGAGGTTATCCCGACTATAACGATATATCTGGAAGCCAATTTGCTTCCAGACAGTTTTGTGGTTCATTAGTTCCACGAATTTGTAAGATAAATGTACGTCGGCACATTCTAATACACTTGCTGCAATCAATATTTGGCGCTATTCCAATTCTTCCGGACGAAGATACAAGAATATTCCGCAGGCGATGTTCGTCTCGGCCTTGGCAGGATTCGACAACTAATATTTCCTATGTCAATGAATTACCGCCATGGACAAGTGAAACTATGCAGGTGCGAAATAGAAAGCAACGCCAGTTACCCAATCTTGGTCAAAAATATGTAATATATATGTTGCATTTGATCTCAGTGTGTGATATTAGTAAACAAAACTGTATAAATTGTGGAATGAAGGCACTTGATGGAAACATTTCTTATCAAACTAGTTTCAGCAATGATCCTTCTTGACCATAGTACAACCTTCGTTCTAGCACAAGAGTATTATCATGAAACCTTTTGGTGTTGGTGAACACTAACTCGCAAACTGAAGTTTAATCCGGAGGAACCTCTGGTTAGCGGTCTCTGGATTCATGAAATTCGTGTAATTTGAGTAATCAGTTTGCTGTAGGATAATTGCAAAGCACCAACCGGCGTTCATCAAGAATAATCAACTGAAATTGAAACGAAGTGAGCAGGAGTTCGAGCTCTGCGCTGTCAAATGCTTGTCTTATTGCGTGCTTAAATTGGTTCTCATAGACTGTTCACTTACTCATACATATAAATGGCCTTTAATAGCTAGAGACCTTGTTCTGAAGACTGCTTCGAGTTTGCTTGGATCCTTGAGGGATGGTTTGACATAGAGGTCAATACTTCATGTAAGAAAACAGCTTGAGGGAAGTTTCCTCCCCCATCCCACCATGCAGACCACATGATTAAGTTGTGAATGGGAGTGCTGGAGAATGGGGGTTGAAGCGATGTATTCTTTGAAGCAACAATGAAAGCTTTCTTTTATTTTACTGCGACAAACCGACAGAAAAGAAATAGTCACTTTTCCTTCGGTGACAGAACGACACAGTGGAAAGAATAGAACACCGATTTTTCTTTAGCAACAAAACGACACAATGGAATGTCCTTTTTCCTTCAGCGACAGAACGACAGAATGGAAAAGCTCTTATTCATCAGCGACAGAACGACAGAATTGAAATTAAATCTTTTTGCTGCAGCGACAGAGCGATCGAATAAAATCTCTCTCTCTTAGCCACAGAACTACAGAATGGAAGGTAACACTCTTTATTTCTACATGTACAAAATGACAGAATCATTCTCTACGGCGCCAGAATGACAGTATGTAGATGTGTCAGAGCGGGGTCAGGGATGAATGAACTGCTGCTCTATCACAAAGCTGATATAAAGAGGGACGTACCTTTAGACGGGTTTCGAAGCGGGATTAGGGAGTAATGTACCTGTAATACAGTGTCACTGTCGAGTTAGGATTCAGGGTTCATTTCAGCTTTCCAAGTCTAGAGTAAACAAGTGTCAAAAGCAACATTAAAGAGCAATGTATGGAACGTACAGACCTGTGGCCTGTTTAAGGCGAAATGTGCGTTTAGTTGAGTGTCAAACACGAGTTCATGTATTCCAATGTCAAAGCAGGGTTAGGTAGGAATGTACTGTTTTACTATAATATTTCTTGCTTAAATAAACGTGCATGTCTAAATCCTTTCAACTGAAAAGCATACATATATATATATATAGACGTATGTATCGTCATCATCTTGACCATGGTGACTACTGAATACAATTATATTAGCGGGTAAACCACACATCTGCGAAAGAAAATATGTCTAACTACACTATCCGGGATGTAGTCGTTCGATGTATAGTACTTCTAGGTTAAACAGATCTTTCATGAAGGATTATTTATATGCATGTTCACTGTTTCCATTATGTCGCTCTGTTGATGTAGAAAAAGATATTGTTAATTTAAATTATGTTGTTCTATCGCCGTAGAAAATGAGACTGTTAATTTCCATTCTGTCGTTCTGTCATTCAAGAAAAAATACATTCAATTCTGTCATGCTGTCGCTGTAAGAAAATGGACTTCCAATTCTGTCCTTCTGTCGGTGAAGGAAAATAGACTGCTTCCATACTGGCGTTCTGTCGCTGTATAAAAATGACGGGTTCCATTCTGTGGTTGTGGTGTTGCGTTGTATAAGTATATACTGTCTTTAATCCGCCACTTCACGAAAACAGTGTTTCCAATCTGTCGTTATTTTGAGCCTGTAGAAGAAGCGACTGGTCATCATCATTCTGTCGTTGTAGAAAGACAAGGTATCAATTTCCATTCTGTCGCTGAAGAAAAAGATACTTTCTCTGTCATTCTGTCACTGACGAAAAATAAACTGCTTTCATTCTCTCGTTCTGTCGATTTAGAACAAGAGCTTGTTAATTTCCATTCTGTCTTTCTTTCTTTGAAGAAAAAGATACTTTCTCTGTCATTCTGTCACTGAAGAAAGAATGCTTTCTTCAGTGACAGTTACAGCGTCAAACCAACACACTGAAAATAGTCACCTTTCCTTCTGTGACAGAACGACACAGTGGAAAGTCTATTTTTTTCTGCAGCGACAGAACACCAGAATAGAACACCGATTTTTCTTTAGCGATTAAACGACAGAATGAAATGTCCCTGTTCCAACAGCGACAGAACGACAGAATGGAAATCAAGTCCCACTATTTGCCACATGAACAGGTACAATAAAAGCGTACCTGAGATACAACACCTATCACGAATCGTTAGATTTTTGGTATGTACTTTAGAATAGGTTAACCAGAAGACTATACTGTGAAGTCATGTGGCTCTGTCAGTATGTCGGCACCTCTTCCCACTTCCCTTATGTGTGTTGTAATTCATTCTGTCGTTCTTTCGCTGAATAAAATGATACGTGTCATTCTGTCACTGAAGAAAAAAAACTGCTTTCATTCTGTCGTTCTGTCGCTGGATAAAAAGATACGTGTCATTCTGTCACTGAAGGAAAACGACTGCTTTCCTTCTGTCGTTCTGTATCTGTACACAACTAAGCGGATTCCATTCTGTCACTGTGATGTTGACTTGTACGAGGATATACTCGTCTTAATCAGTCATCAAATTCAGAATAATATTGTTTTCACTTTGTCTTTCTGTCTCTGAAGGAATCGATACCTACCATTTGTCGTTCTGTCGAAAAAGAAAAAGAGACTTCTAATTATTTCATTCTGTCGCTGAAGAAAATTTGACAGCTTCCATTCTGTGGTTTTGTCACTTTGGAAAAACAGACCGTTAATTTCAATTATGTCATCCTAGAACAAATTTGTTAATTTTCATTATGTTGTTTTGACACTGAAGAAAAAATATACTTTTTATTCTATTGCTGTAAAAACACTGAGGAGTCTTTCCAAATTTCTAGCTGAAGAAAATGTGGTTTTTCTATTCTGTCCTGGTGGTGTTACCATGCAAAAAAAAGAAAATACTTTGTCATCAATCCATCTCTCCAGGAAAACAGTTTTTCCATTCTGTCGTTGTGATGCTGCTTTGAGCGAAATCTATTTTTTTTATTAATATTTTTTTAAATTTTCATATATAGTAATAAGTACAGTATATTTACAAACAATTATAATAACAAAAAAATATACAATATACATTGACAAGTACATCCCACAAAAACACATGTACTAGACGTAGACTAACACAGAAACACATTTTGATTGGGAAAGTAAATTAATCATGCCAACAGCCTTGAACATATAGATATCATTATGTACTGTATCACATTTGTTCAATTTTCTCAATAACACTTTCAACCGACGCCCATTTTTTATTGAATTTAGACATATTCATATGCATTTTGGCAATTAATTTCTCTGTGGTATACTGCCTACGAATTACTCCAAGCAATATTGTAAAATTTAACGTATCTCGTGTAAATTTATTTTTATAAATGTATTGTTTCGTAATAAGCAATATAGTATTGAGAAATAATTGTTCGCTATCCCACCCGTAGATAATATTCTGGTTGGTGAAGTTACCTCTATATTCCAAGGAGTTAATTAACCAGTTATGGAGCTTTGAGCGAAATATAGTTTCCTCTAACTTTGGCTGTAATCTGTTGCGTTAGAAAAAGAGTGTTCGCATTCTGTGGTTCTCTCGTAAGAGAAAAACATACAGATTCTGTCGTTCTGCTGTGCCTCTTGTCTCCTGTTTTCCTGTTGCACCGTGCCATGCTTAATATACTTACATGAAGTATCGATTGACATAGGCAAGTAAGTGTTACCAAGGCATATCTGGTGTCATACATCAATCTCCCTTAATAGATAGTGAAATTGTTCTATACTGCTTTAACTTGAATTTGTGTGGATACTTAGGGGATGGTAGCTTGGACATTGTGACGGATAGACACAACCTCATGCTGGCCGTGATCAGGCTATACAATTCGCCAGCTGTTTGATTATAGGGTCAGTCATTATTTGGGGGTTAAGTCTCTTCTATCGGTTCTAGGCCATCCTTTGGTGTCGTTTCAAATTGCCATTACAAGCGCCTGCTCCGTCATTCATTATTCATCCGTCGTCCATTAAAGAGTATCTGTGTCCATAATCCAAAGATCGATTCCATATTCCATATAACATCATTAGCACCAAATTCGTAAAGACAATCATAATATACATAAACATAGGCTAGTTTCCTGCAAGAGAGAAGCGGTCAACAGTTTTCAATGATGCCGGCAAGCCATCATGATGTTAGAAAAATATCAAATCCGTATCGCTGATCAGTATTCTTAATCTGTAATATTCGTTGTAAAGTCGTCATCTAGAGAATGATGTATCCCAGTCACGCTTTGGCTGTGTCTGTTCATATGAGTACCATGAGGATCTTGAAGTATATGGGCTCATACGGACCCTAGCCCCGGGTTAAGCGGAATTAGACACAAGTTACGAAAAGTAACGCCATAGATTTTGCACGCTACGCTCGTATTTTGCTATCAACATGCGCCAGATTTGAGAAACTGAGTGGAGGTGCTTGGTGGTATAGCCCTGTTTTATTTGTTTCTGCACCAATGTTTTGTGACGTTGATTAAAATCATCACATTTAACAGCAAATGCTACTAGGCGAGATATGTATACGCCATATGGCGACCCACACCCTCGTCTACACCAGTAATCCATTCACAATAAACATGATCTATTGGCTGATACTGTTAAGTACTCGCTTGAAAAATAGAATTAATGGGGCAGTAAAATGACAAGTGGAAATCGCATATGACAACCCGCTCCATTTATCAAAATTAACTCTCTTACTGTCCGTGATGTCGAGGGAGTACAATACTATGAGCCAATCAGTTTAAATGACAGTTTGTTGGTCCATTAGTTCCACAGTTGTGTGGCAATAACGCTATTTCAGCTCAGTCTATAGCCACTTGCTGCAATCAATATTTGGCGCTACTCCAATACTTCCGACCTCTACCGAACGCAAAATATGAGCACTCACCCATGTAAATGCCCAGCTGTGACAGAGGAAAATAAAAGCGACTTGGAGAATTCTACCTTCATCAAGAATGACAAATACCGTAAGAACGAACAGAATAATCTTCTTGCTGGCTTTTTGGGAGAATCTGTCATGGAACCGTGTCAAATTGAAGAACAAGGAACATTCTTGATTGCCTAGGTAAAGTGGCTGAGATGGTGTATGAAATATTATTCATTGACAACTATTCCCGTGCGTCCATAGCATAGGCTACTACCGAACCAGCAATGAAATTCCCAATGTGCAACAACAGATGACCAAAGAGTGATTGAATGTCGTTGGGTAAATACATATTGCCTCATAATACCCAAGAACACGACAGGAGTTTCATTCTGAAAAGAAGGAATTTAGATCAGCGATTGGATTTGACGATATGAGCATTATGATATATGGACGGTGTGATAGTTAAGAATGTCCTGGCGATTAGTGTCCCTTCTTATGTCCTTATGAGATATAAGTGTCAGTCTTTAGCTGAAAATGTGGAGAAAAATATCATATCGGGGTTAGAAGATGGTACCTGAACTCATTTATACAGAAGACATCCTTATGTTTAGTAATTTATTATTGTGAAATTTGAGTGCTTGTGGTAATCAAGGTTTTCTGATCTGTATCCGTATATATTCGAATCATATGACAGAATTTCCGAGAAAACAGTTCAACCCACTTTTATTCTTTTCACCATAACATCTGACCATAACTTGCTGTTTAAATGCGATTTTTGTAGTCGTATAAATACATTTGATACCAGTTGATACAATTCGGCTAGTATTCATGTAACATTATGTCATCGATGTATTATAAATGAGACAAGAGTGTTGAAGTGTTAGCGTTGAATTATCTTCACTCCAGCATTCTGAATTAGTCAAAGACAAACCATTTTATAAGATAATTATCCTTGTCAAGTTAGTTCGAATTATCGGGATAAATGGAATATCGCAGATGCGATGGTTCCCTAGGAACAATCATTTAAGCATTTAAATCATTACCTCCTTTTACAGTTCGATATCAAACTGACATCTTGGCCCATTTCCTGATGTGGCAAGTGCGTTTATTATCCAAGTGTAGGGTGTATGAAAATAATATTTTGACTCAAAAGCATTATGCTGGCTCTTTTTCGGACTGCTTTCTCGTGATTGTTCTATACCGATGTGTTAATGTTTTTCTGAATACACCCTTTTTTCTGCGTAACCCTTTCCTGAATACACAGACATTGTTTTTGACTTTTTAATAGGTGTAATTTATGTTTACTAATTTATTATTCTGAAATCAAAGCGCTTGTGATAATCAAAGTTTTCGTACCTGTGTCCGTATATAATCAAATCATATGATAGAATTTCCTAGAATACAGTTTGGTCCAGTTTCATTCTTTCCACCATAACACCTGACCATAACTTTTTGGTTTTGATCATTGATTTAAATGAAACTTTTGTAATCGTATAAATGCAAGTCAAGTTGTTACAATTCGGCTAGTATTCATGTAGCATGAAATCACCGATGTATCATAAATGAGACCTATTCCCCCTATGTTCAGATTTTTGGCCTCAAATTGACCCATTACCCATTTGTTTTAAACGAAGTTTGACTAGCTCAAATACAAACTCATCTCAGGACACTGGCTATTTTTCATATAAAAAATGGCACACAATAAGCAATCCAAACCAAAACGTGATTTTGTGAGTCTTTTTTCGATGTATTTGACCTTTTGACCTCAAATTGACCATTTGACATATTTTGAGATAGAGTGACTGATTATGTCTCAGGTTTGAGGTAAATTGGATGTCTATTAGTATATGTGTCCATGATATCGGCTTAACTTGGCTAAGTGTTAGCTAAATATTTCACGTAGAAGTGGTGCGCTGCATTTAGTTATTAATCTTGTACCCAAAGAGCGCCATGTACAAACCATTCTCATCGAGGTGACAGCGATGCCTACGCTAGCTCTCCGTAGCACTATTGGGGCCTCCGGTGAAACGAGAAAGCACTGTTGGTGCGTGCCTCTGGAGGAGCGAGAAAACACCGTTGGTGTGTGCATCTGGAGGAGCGAGAAAGCAGTGTTGGTGCGTGCTTCTGGAAGAGCGGGAATGTTTACCAATCAGCATCTAGTTGTTTTCTGTTTTGATTTTCGCTATTGTAGGTCAAAGGGGCGTTCATCCATATGTGGGCATGTTCATTTTCTCATCCGGTAGTACGGAGGTTAATCTCGTTTTATGCGAATGATTCCATTTCCATTACCTACTATTTCACCTGAATAAATTAAAGTGTTAATGTATGATAAACTTCGACTCAAATTTTTTTGTTAGTACATATTTTTCGTCAAACTGAAATGTGCTCACTGATGCCAGAAGTTTTTAATTCTCCATCTGATTGTTGCCTGTATGGTTCATGATATATTATATTTATCTGTTATCATCACTTCTCGGTTCTATGAATGTCACTGAAGTCTCATTTTTAGTCCCCTTTAAAACACGGGCAGCATACGACCAGTTTATTGTTTGTTTATAATTTGTGAAGACCTTCTAGGGGACTCTGTTGAAGACTTCTAACGGCCGCGTTTCAATGACCAGATTCTCTTGTTCGTTAACACTGCCATTAGCATGCTACATCCGCCATCGCATAGTTTGTTTTTACTTTATTCCTCGCAATGAAATCAATAAATGCCATCGGACAGAAAATGATAAAAGCTTGACTGCCATTATTTTCATTAACTTAACCATTCTCTTTGCCCGATTTGTGCGGGATATCTAGAACAATCGTGTCCCGTAAATAAGAGCATCTCCCGTCATATGTGTCATGTTGTATTAACATACATATTCCTATTCCAGTCTGTATGAGTTATTCTAAAGAGGTGATATCATGCTGTACAGATATAGCCCGATTTGAACCTCACCAAATGTACCCCGAGCTACGCCGGCGGTGAGGGGGGGGGGGGGGTTACACATCCATATAATACGACATGAACCCAACTTCTTGTTAACAGTGATTAAAATCGTCGCTGTTTGGTTGATTCAATGAACAGTACCACTAAATGGTTTCCTGCACTTCTGTGTATTGCTGTTGATATGAGGAAGACAGACATCTGAGAGAGTGAGAGCACCTGTCATAAATTGACATCTGCCGTTGGCTCTCACTGAAGAAGGATTCCCCTTCCCCTTTAACGAACACACTGTACGGAAACAGCGTCATGGGTGACCATTGATCAAAACACTGAACATTCATTTGCGATCACAAAGGGACCGTTTCCAGATCAATAATGAAAAACACAACTGCAACATCCTCTAATTGGCAATCATTGTAATTCACTAGATAACAAGCTCTGGCAATACGAATGTCTAAATTTGTCTCAAAATGATGCGGATATCGTATGTAATTATTCAGGTCTGCTTGTCACCAATATGTAGAAAATGCTGAGTTGTTTTTTTTTAACGAGCTTGGAGCTTGACTACCTTGTCGGAAATATTAATCAGCTCCTCCTCCTTGAAAGAATGTATTGATTATTGTTTTGCTGGTGTTGACTTCCGCGTTGAACGCTGTATTCTTGGCTGGACTATATTACGACGTGTAGGAGTTTAATATGTTGTGTTCCTGTCGATCACCGAACCAATGTTATTGTATTGCCAATCAAGTTCAGAAGTACATCTAAAGGGGGACTTGCACGGCACTAACTATCCAATAAGACTATGTGATTTCTACTTAACAAATCAACTGACAGATCTAACAATTTCTGTTCATCTTCTGGTACTTTTGTGCAAGCCTCCTAATCCCATTGTTTGCAATAGATAGTCTTCAGGTTTGGTACATAGGGAAGATCGGAGCGCATTGGGACACGGGGCACCGTGCTGCTATTCAAATATGGGTAGTTAACTATGTGAAACTTTTAATCGTATCTCCTGTCGTAGACTCGACGTAAGAGAAAGCCTGGATCCGTCTGGTAAAGTGTTAGGTCCAGATATGATGTTCCATAACGGCTATCAGTAGTTTCTTTCAAATCTAGTGAGAGGAGGGCGGGGCGGGGGGGGGGGGGTAAATATTATCTTTTGACAATTCATAGTAAAACATTTATAAATCTGCCAAACGTGGTGCAGAATTTGAACACATTAGGATGACTACACGCTTTTGGTATATAATATTGCAGAATTTCACATAGATATTGTTTATGAGAAATTCAAGCAAATCTATAAACAAAGAAACATCTCAGGAAAGATGCAGTGCAGTAGATCTGAAGAAGACTTGTGGCTTCTGATATTAACATACCGGTGACCAGTTTTATTGAACAGCGATAGCTAGTGAATTAAGGTGTTCAATGAAGTCCTGATAATATAGAGAGCCGAAAAATCCCAAGTAAATACATGTCTATACGGTGTGTGTCCTTTGCCATCCAGCTCTTCAGCCAGACTTCTTGAGTTTTCAAGTATTCACATACATTCGACATCTGAATTTCTGTAAATGGCAGCACAATAATTCCTCCAAAACGATTTAACTGCCTGCAGGATTGTTGTTAACCAAGTGGACAGAAGTTTTGTCGTACCACTTCTGTAACAAGCGATAAATCTAGCTTTGAATGATGTGTTATGCATTTTGGGAGTCCAGTACAATTTAGGTAAACGATATTTAAGGATTGGCTGTGATTTTTTTACGTTCATTGGGGTATTAACTTAAAAAACGCTGTGCAAACTGTATGTTTCCGCGTAGCATACAAATGAACTTAAAAACTTCTGTGCAAACTGTATGATTCCGCTGTGCAAACTGTATGATTCCACGTAGCGGATCATATAAAATTTGCACAGCGGTTTTTAAGTTCAAATCCCAATGAACGTAAAAAAATCACAGTCAATCCTTATAATTAAATTAATCAAGCAAAACTAATCCAATAAGAGAAGGAATTGAATGTGGAACGAACGAATTCTTCGGTTTAATTCTAGTGAAAAGCACGGCGCGTATAAATATAGTCAACAAAGTTCGTAACTCCTAGCAACGTCTCAGTGCACGCGCACCTCACTCGGTAGGCCTAGCGCGGTTCAAACAGTTTTAGGTTTGACAGTTTGTTGCACAATGTATATGGAGGGAAACTGCTCATTCAGAGATAATTATTCAGGTCGGGAAAACTGAAACATACACGAAATTATGCGAAGGAAGAATGAGAAGAAACCATGCAGAAGAGGAGAAATTGCTCGAGCTGAGTTGGCCTTGCCGGAAATATTCAATTCAGAACCGATGATCAGACTGGGCGATGCATTTTCTTGCTGTTTTAACGCGTCCTGGGTAGACATACGGAGGACGATTTCACTGATCAATGTGCTGTTCTGAGCCGAGGAGTATTCCCTGTCGCAGTTTATAACGGAACTTTCTTCTTTTCGGTGTCCGCTCAGATCAATAATGTGACGAAACTTTGCATCAGTCATCGCCTGTACCTGTCACACGTGGATTGGAATCGAGGGAGTGTGCTGTTGTGTTTGAGCGGAATCATAAATTTGTGTGTATCAGAGACAGGAAACGCGAAAATTTATATTCTTTCACAGATTTCGAAGTGTACCAGTCTGATCGCAGCCTTTGTGAACAGAGATTGAACGATGATGTGCCACTCGTAGGCCACCTAACAGGTTTTGTGCAACCCCCCCCGCCAAACCCGCACCACAACAGTAAAAGCCGGTGGATGAAATTCCACTCCGCGGGAACGGTAACGAATGAATGGATATTATGATTACCAAACTCTGTATCACAAGAGAACCAGAACTCAGGTAGGATGTGTCTTTCAGGAATTCAACGCGTGTAATAATTTCTTTGATTTGTGGTAAAAGTGGGAAGAGAGAAAACCTGATGTCAAAATCTCATTCAAGGTCACGGTGGTGTCGATTTATTGCTGATCTGATTTCCAGAACCGACAGACATTATATCGGCTCTTTTCTCTTCGAAATTCTTGCAATTTTACAAACAATTTTCTCAATACAAATAAATATTTAAATTGACTCTTTCCAGTTGGTTTTAGATTTCTCTGTTGGCATTATTATTATGTACTAAAATCTGAATCGATCTACACAACTACCAGTGATCCAGTGCTATTTATAGCAAAAGAAGTAGTGCAGTTGTGGGCGTGGCATATGAACCGAAATTTTTTGCACTAATCAGCCAATTAAATCGCTGGATTTACGAACAATACGGGAGGAATTTGATTATGGTGGTATAAAAGGAAAGTTGGTTGAATTTGAAGCCTGGGTCTATTTGTCATATACTTCGTCCAAAGTAAAGATTCATTATTCCGGTACTCAAGAAAATGACTTGGAAATCCATTGTGCTAGTGAAGGATTTTAAGATGGGAACCTCAGGATGTTTTGTTGTTGTTGTTGCTTTATATATATATATATATTTCATACACATTTGGAATTGCTGCTTGTCATCATAGCCATACGAAATAGGTATTTCCATTATTGACGCGGAAATTCTTTTATGGACGATGGGTGAATATTGAACGTCGGATCTCACGCTAGCTATGACGTCGTGTCTATCTCATAGCCCATACAGATGAGACATTTGTTCCTGATTTGCAACTCCGGTAAGACATATATTCCTAAAGGCAAACAAATGAAGAGGGACATCGTTTCCTGGGACATTCTTTCCTTTCACTTTGGCATGATCGGAAACGGTTCACTGGTTCGCTCTTGTTTCATGTTATGATTCTGGTGTTAAAGTGTCGTGTAAATAATGATTTAGTACCACAGCACTGACAGGATTCCGAATTTGTTTGGAGGTTTATGGCAAATTACAAGCATGTCAAATTATGTTTCCATATCTTATTATGCATATAGTGAAGACATCAGGCCACTCTCTCTCCATGTTCGTTCATCAATAAAGCTTCAAGCAAATCACCCCAGAATTATACCACTCCCATCCCAACAACCGCCACCTGCTCCGATAATTCTACTACATATGGATCTTGGGTTTTCAGGCCTACTTGCATATGTATTCTTATAGTTCTTTCACATCTTCATTTCAGTGGAAAGGGAAACTCGTTCAAGTCGATATTATGATGAGCAGCAAAATTGCGGTCACGACAACATCAACCTCGATAGTATAGTTAGATAAGGCCTACTGACGAGGTTAGTCGAGTCCAATTGTCGGTCACTAAACCCCATAGGTTATCAGAAAGTTATCTCGATTTACACTGCAAAGTGGAGAGCAGGTGTTCGAGGAATAAAACGATCATTATCTTTCAGACATCTAATATCGCCCTTCGATACTTTTCCCGAGGCGACCAATTCGAGTTAAATTTCAGCACTGCGTTCGTTAAATTGCAGCATGAAAAGCAGCAAACTTGAATAACTACGCATGACACAACAACAGGAGAGCTACTAAAGGTCGACAGTTTCTGATGGGTTAATATCCAAGGGATCCAACGGTGGTAACATACATACCGTCATTTTAAGATTGACATTCTAAAGACCGCCGTCGTCCACGCTGAATTTACACACAGGACGGTATTTCATATATGAATTATACGAAGAAGGAATCTGATACATGTATATTCACTGATTGCTACCATTGTAGACCTCACCTTAGATAGTTATCACTGGCGTGAATCCTTGTTCTACATGACTGTTGATTGTGTGTCAGTTTGACTGGAACTTCTACACGTCTGGAGGCTATAGTTGTGATTGTGAATCATTGAACTTTATCAATGCACCGTGCAAGCATGTTGTGAATGGTGACCTTGATATAGTGAATGATGGGGACCTAAAAACACTTCTGATGAAGGGACCTAAATATAGGTAACCAAGAAAACTTTAACCTGAAGGTAGACCAGAATATAGTCCTGACTGCATTGGAACAGTACGCTATTGAGTGGTTAAAGCGAGAAAAAGTTGAACCTTCAGTACTCGCCGACTGGCTGGACCTCACCAAGAACAAGGTCATAGAAACAATCCGCCATATATTGACAGTAGTACCCTTCTTCAAACAAAACAAGTACTGAGAAACCTCAGTTCGCAAGAAGTAATATTACTATTACCAGGAGCTGGTTATGGAATAGAGTATAAGCACACCATCGCCGAATACGTCCACTTACTCTCATTTGGTATTTGTGGGAAGTTGATGCTGGGTCGACATCGGGCCTTACAGACTAGTCTTTTGTGCTAAACGCCGTCATTTTCATCTGACGACGATACAGCTCACCAATTCCCAGTGTACGAGTTGTCACAGCGAAACAGCTCACCAATTACCAATATACGATATGTCAGAGTATTTCCATCATAGCTCTCTATATTTGTATCTAATACCGTTTATGTCGGTCCTAGGGGCCGTGTGGTCATATCATCCACGTTGTCACATGGACAGGTACAATAAAAGCGTACCTGAGATAAAACACATATCACGAATCGTTAGATTCTGGGTATGTGTTTTAGAATAGGTTAACCGGAAGACTACACTGTGAAGTCATGTCAGTATGTCGGCACCTCTTCTCACTTCCCTTATATGTATTGTAATTTACTCTGAAAGGTTTGTTTTAGAGTTACTCGAATTTCTCATTAATAATATCTATGTGAAATTTGGCAATGCAATATATCAACAGCATATAAGCATTCCAATGGGTACTAACGGTGCACCCCTTTTGGCTGACATATCTATTCTTTTATGAATACGACTATATGCACACGCTTTCAGAAACAGATTATTTCAAATCCCGTTCCTTCTCATTCACCAAACGCTATATAGGCAATATTCTTGCTGTCGATAATCGCTATATAAATGACGCAGTGAGGGATATATATCCACCTTCACTGGATTTGAATAAAAATACTGATGGTCCTAGCGGCACATCTTATCTTGACCTATAAAAATGAAGCGGGCCCTCTCTCTCGTAGACTTTACGACAAAAGGGATGATTTCGACATCGTAAACTATCCCTATCTGGACAGTAATATACCAGAGGGACCTGCATATAGCGTAAACATATCTCGCCTAGTAGCATTTGCTAGATCCTTATTAAATGTGACGATTTTAATCAACGTTGTAACGTTGCAGAAAAACAGGGCTATATCACCAAGCCTCCACTCGAAGTTCCTCAAATTTGGCGATACATATCGCATGCTGGTAGCAAAATACGAGCTTAGTGTGCAAGATCTATGGCGGTACATTTCGTAAGTTGTGTCTATTAAAGTCCGCTTAACCCGGGGCTAGGGGCCGTATGAACCTATGTATTTCAAGATCCTCATAGTGTTCATATGAACACTTGCAATCAAAGCGTGACTGAGATACATCATACTCTAGATAACGACTTTACAACGTATTTCATATGGATTAAGAATACTGATCAGCAATACGGATTTGATATTTTTAGAACATCATGAGATCTTGCTGGTATCACTGAAAACTTTTGACCGCTTCTGTCTTGCAGGAAATTAGCATAGATTTATGTATACTATGATTGATCCTTTTAAGTTGGTGCTATTGTTATTTTATGAATTAGGCCTTTGGACTATGGACGCGGAAATTCTATAAAGGACGACGGCTGAATATTGAATGCCGGACAAGACGCTTGTATCACAATTAAACTAAAACTGTTTCCTATTTGAAAACACAGGTTCACTGCTAGAAGCTTTGACTTCGGTTACTGGTTGGCAACATCCTACAAATGTTTTCGGGAGCAAAGGAATATATACTTTTTGGCCCACAAGCGTAATTTGTCTGCAACGAAATTAAATATAACATAGAAGAAGAGATATATATTATTGAGTTTTTTTGCTTGTGCTTTTATTTGGTAATTTTTGTGATTGCTTTCATGTTAGTGAACGACAAATCAAGGTTTTTGATATATCGAATGCCTTATACTGCCGATAAACAGAAGGTAAGCACGTTGCATAAGTGTACAATACCGCAGCGGTACTATAGCTCTCATAGCTTGTGGGCGATATTTGTCATTCTTGTTGTCGTTTCCATTGAACATGATAAAATTATATTACAAACTATTATGCTTATAATTTGAAAATTCTTGTGAATCGTTGATAGATCGAACCTCCGCAGACAGCGAACTGGAAAACATCCCCTCTCTAAAGCGGCTTGTTGTGTTATTGACAAAACAGGGGCAGAGAACAGCACTTAACCATCATCGACTTCAATGGAGGCACTAGAAGAAATGCCAAATATTGATCCAAAACTTTTACATTCAATGACATAGTATTCCTCTTGACACAGGAACAAGTTGAACTTATGAGTCAGAAAAGCTTCATGTAAGTGATTGGGGTCTGGACTTTGTGCTAAATTGACTTAATAATGTCGCCCAAAGGGCGGCGCGTAAATTAATTCGGATAAATGGCGAGGCATATTGGTTATAATTTTGACTGATGGACACAATAACCTAGGATCTTTTTTGCTACATGGTTCAAACATTAGTGGGAAAGTCCAATCTCTACATTTGATCCAGTTCAGCTGCTCGGATCGGATACACAGTTCATTCGAGTTGTGAGAGCGTAAACTACGGACAGTGGTTGTTTTATTGCCGGATAGAGCCGTACGACCCATGGAGCCGTATTGTCCCGGAGTGTACTTGTAAATTCAGTAAGAGGATTCATGGCGTAGTAGGAACGAACGAAGCCATGTAAAACTTGGCTAGTGATATTGTTTTCAATCTTGAACTTCAGTCAAGTGTAGGAGCTTGTGTGTATCATCTGCACAGTTCAGGTAATCCTTAAATCCTGGCAGAGGGTTAAACTGGACCTTTTGGTGATTCGGATGAGTTATCGAGTCGTTCCGTCTATTACACAATCTCGTACATTACCTCCCCATTTGCATTTTTGAATTAGCCAGTCGGTATCTGAAGCCTGCGATTTTCGCTTTGACACCCGATGTCTATTTCAAAGGTAGTCTGGACGGCGTTGAAGTTCATACCAGTCAATACTCAAACCTCTCTGTGGATTGACCTAATGAGCTGCTTCAGCGCGCTTACTGATTGGTTCGGTTTAGTGGAAACCCCTCGAGCTATTTATATATTTATATCCAGAACTGCTATCGTAACCTATCGATTGATAGACTGGCTCGCGAGGGTGCATGGCGTGTATAGCCTTGTAAGCAACAACATTTTGTTCAACATACCACACTGTTTTCCTCCTACTCATATCCTATTCTGAATTAACCTTTCAACTTCAATAATCTGTAGCAATAATCTGTGACTTCTACAGACGTATCATCGTGAAATAGAAAAGAAGATCCCCACAGAATCAAGCAATTGATGACAGTACAATGCTGCCCAGTCCCCGTACCGTGTGATAACACATCCTTGGAGAGGGAGAACTGTTATTTAGAAACCAAGGACTTGTCATAAGTGCAAAGGTAACGTAGTAACAAAAATTTAGCTATCTGCGGTATATTCTTTTCCGCTTAGGGGGTGTACCAGAAAACGGTAGAAAACCATAGTCAGATTTATGTTCCTTTTTGTACGCTTCCCTGGTCATGAAGCAACGATCAGCACGTTGTTTGTCGTAACTTTGTTCCCAGCGATAAAATCAATAAATGCCGCCAGGCAGGAGATGTTTATAGCTTGACAGCAATTATTGTCATTTGCTTTTTTCCATTCTATTCGCTCGCTTGGGGTGAAATGTCCAGCAGAGTTATGTTGGCGTCGATATGAACATGACACGTTATATTTCATGTACTATACCTTCAGCCTTCTCCAGGTTTATTTGATTATTATATGAGTATGATATCAAATAAGACTTCGGGGAATTTCATACGCCTACAGATTGCGATGCATATTACGGTATGATTTCGTGTGTGCACAATCGTCTGTTGAATATTTGAATAGGGAAAATATTTGTTGCTATCCAATGTCATGCTATTTTGACGTTTTCAGTTATGGTTGGACCTCGGGAAAGCAAGATTTCTACCCATTGAATAGCAAATATCTCTTCACCGTCCAAAGTTGGATAAGAATTACCATTGCGAGGGAGCAGCTTTCGTATGATCCCCTGTGAATTATGTCACCGTCCAAGCCAGAGACTTGTTTCTTCCGTAATTTATTATCCGAACTCCTTCCCACTGTTGAAGAACAAAATTTCCTTTCAAATTCGTGATTCAAACAAAGTAAAATATCCTTCTCCATAAATACATGTACCTCGCAGATCGTATGGTGGTGTCGTATGGTGGTGTCGTATGGTGGTGTCGTATGGTGGTGTCGTATGGTAGGAGCTGAGATCCAAAAGAAAGGACAGAGCCGAAGAGGCAGAAAACACATATAGTCGCTCAAATATTGCCCTCAAATGGCCACCATACACGATTAACTCACGAACATTTACTAAAAAAGAAAAGAGCCAGTCCCAAGCTGTATTCCATGCCACGAAGATCTCACAGTGAAGCGTATTCTTATCTATTGCATAGATATTAAGATTGTAAGAGAGTCTTTTTATCGAGCGACTACTTTGGAAGATCTTTTTACTCGGATGGGGGAGGACTGCGTCTTGGGTTATTTGAGAGAACTCGGTTTGTTGCATAAGTTTTAATGTGCGTATGTTTTAATGTGTTGGATTACTAAGTTATTGGCTGGAGTACTTAGACTTTTGTTTGATCGTCGCTACAGCACAAGGCAGAAATAACTTGCTCATAAACGCGAGTGAAAAAAAAGATTTTCGCGACTTTAATTTATTAATCGCGGCCGGAAAACTCGCCTAAATCGCGCAAAAAAACAAAAGCATAATCTCGACTGAAACGCGTCGACCGTACGCGTTTCAGTCGCGATTATGCTTTTGTTTTTTTGCGCGATTTAGGCGAGTTTTCCGGCTGCGATTAATAAATTATAGTCGCGAAAATGTTTTTTTTCACTCGCGTTTATGAGCAAGTTATTTCTGCCTTGTACTGTATATAGCTGAAGTATTGCTGAACGCGACGTTAAACATTAATTCTCTCTCTCTCTCCTCATATGGCCATCCGTACTTTTTCTTTCTGTCGCTATATGGCTTTCAAAATTTACGGTTCGCTATAAAATCATCGATCCATCATATCTTCCATTTCTGTGTCCAGAGCGTCCCTGTGTCCCTGTATTGGCAAAATGTGTTATCAGTCTTTACAAAATCCACCTTGGTGCAATATACGTGTTTTCTGAATAATTATTATAACAGCCACCTATGCAGGTAAAATATAACATATCATTCCGCATATAAAACAAATATATACATTTTTTCAAGAAATTTGAGCAGTTCTTCAGCAGCAAAGAACTATTAGCGAGTTGGGGCAATCCAAACCTAACTGGACGTAGAAAATTTAAGCTCTGATCAATGCTTGATTTCATCTATAATACAACACTAATGCACTAATATATACAATGTACGAACTATTACCATGAGTACGGCCTCTCCAGCTCTGCAATATGACATGAGTGTACAAAAATATTCTAAAAATGAAATATCTAGCCGGATAAATCCAGCTATCATTGTTACACCAGTAATTCGTAAACTGTGATCGTATGAATAATACATCCATCCAGATTTTATAATTGTAATTGTAATATTCAAATATATCCAACAAAACCGACATTTATAGACAAATGAGCTTTCATATCAATTGAGAACGAATAATAAACGTAGTATATCTCTAAAAATAATCGATAACAGCTAAAATTTCAATGATCTGATGAACAAACTCAATTTTACACTTGATTTTCAGCCTACCTACATATTGGATTTTTTTTATCTTTTAAAAAGCGATTTTTGCATTTATCTCCATTGCCATCAATACACATGGTGAAGGGCCCATTTGTATGGCTAATTTCAATCAATAATACATGCGATAAAATATAAGTAAAATCAATGTTTATTTATTCTAAGAGAACATGTTGAATTCACATTTGAGTCCCAAACTTGCATTGAACTTTATGTTATTTCTTAGATTCTCTCATTCATAAGAAAATGATTTATATAAAAAAAATGGTCAAAATATGATGATTTTCTGTTATACTTTTTTTCAGGTAGTACTTCAATCTTCAACATAAGACTATTATTTAGGGGACTTTAGAATCAACTTTTTTGAGAGTGAAACGTAACACAACTCAATAAAGAACTTGTTGATTCTTATCTTTTAGAAATCATACCACTTACAAATTAATTTGCTTATCAAAACAAATACAGAAGGTATCAAATATATGTAAAGACCACACATAAATATGCAAGTATTGGCAGAAATATTTATGATTATGACGTTATTCCTTCAAACTTTCAATTGACCAATACTGATATATCAGATAGTGTAATACTTCCAATCTAAGAGCTTTCTTGTAATTCTGGTACATCATATACTGGTTCAAAGACACCTGATGAATGTGTACAAGGAAAATTTCGAATTTTAACAGTACAATGGTTATTAGTATCAATGTGTCCAGATATTTTTTCGAAATTCAGCATTTTTAAAGCTTCTACCAACCATTTCAGAAATCAGAACACACACGCCGTGTGGTTCCCGGGTGTGAAAAGGAATAGGACCCAACGTCGTGATATGACTGAGATACAGTTGAAAGTGACGTTAAATCATATTCACTCACTCACTCACTCTGACATTGGGAGATTGATATTTCACCATTAAAGAATACATGCGTGACCAATACAACAAATTCTATTCAAACTGTCGCATGCGCTTTCGATCACTGATCATTTCTGCGGCGAATGCAAACTAGATATATAGCATTACCAACAGAAGCAGTTCATGTTATTGTCCAAGTAGCAGAGCTGAGTAGGACTTCACCACCATCGACTTGGAGCAATGGGGAAAAATGACAAATATTGATTCGAACAGTAGTATGTATATTGATGAAATTGTGTTCCCCTTGACACAGGGACAAGCTGAGCTAACGAGTCAGAAAACCTCCATTTAACTGATTGTTGTCTGGAGTGATATTGACTTAACTCTGTCGGTCACAGGACGGCATGTGAATTAGTTCGGATAAATGATAAGGTGGATCCGTTACAGTAATAATTGATCTATACAACGTTCGATGACCAACTACCAAGGTTACTGCAGTCGTATGATGGCGCAAATGCCCATTTTCGGTTTCTGGTCAACAGCTGATGGTGAACGGAAGTCTGGATCTTATGTGAAGGCGATATACATGTAGGTCCTAGGAAATCTGGCACAGGCAATCCTGGGACTGATCAGTACTGTGCAGAGGTTCTGACCAGTTGCTGATCTTACTGTAGTGAGCAGTATCTGTACAATCGTTGGGTTATTTATGTGTAACCGGAGGTTACTGTGTAGTTCGATGCAGTCAACAACTGAATAGCTCTTCGCAGAAATGAGCAGTATCTATGAGTTTCGGGATAAAAATTGTCAGTTCTTGGCTTGCTAAACCGTTCATTTAATGGTTTTTTATTGAAGACTTCCGCAGAGTACTACTTAGTTACTGCACAAAACCATCCAGTATTAAGTATTAAGTATTGATACGATGGAAGCTGGACAGTATACTGAACCTTCAAATCTTCCCTCTGATGATGTCACGGGTCTACTCATTTAGGCGGACTCGTTGAATCCTGGAGATCATCATTGACATCATGAAGAACCTGTTACTGTCCAGCGCGATCCAGTATTGAAACCCTTCTTGACAGTATTGATACGATGGAAGCTGTACAGTATACGGAACAGTCAAATCTTCCCTCTGGTGATGTCACGGGTCTACTCATTTAGGCGGACTCGTTGAATCTTGCAGATCATCATTGACATCATGAAGAACCTGTTGCAGACGTTTGATCCACCATTCAGTAAGTAGCCGTTATCCAGGAACAATTTCCTCGTCAAAAACCGAAATATCTGTTCTGCGTGACGCTTTTAGCATACATGATCTGACATTTAACATTCAACCGTCGCCAGTAAAGAGATTTCCGCGTCAATAATCGAAAGACCTATATGGTATGACTTTACAACGAATATTATGGATTAAGAATCTGGTCAGCGATACGGATTTGATATTTTTGGAACATCATGATGTCTTGCCGGCATCATTGAAAACTGTTGACCGCTTCTCTCTTGAAGGAAACAAGCCTATGTTTATGTATACTATGATTGTCTTTTTGAATTTGGTGCTAATACTGTTATATGGAATATGGAATAGGTCTTTGGATTATGGACGCGGATATTCTGTAATGGACGACGGCTGAATTATGAATGACGGACCAAACGCTTGTAATTAAGCACCGAATCCAAATGTGTAAGAAATAAAACCAGGAATTTCCGACCAACTTTTTCTTGGTCGTATAGCCTTCGATCACAGTTTATTTACATGGTCGGTGAGTCCATATATTTTTAGCAGTGTAATTACTGACTATTTACATGGTCGGAGAGTCCATATATTTTTAACAGTGTAATTACTGACCATTATTCTTTTTTCAAATGAACATTCCAGTCTTTTTCCAGAGTATGTATCTCAGTCAGAGTTTAATTTGTTCATGTATATTTGAACACCATGTTGATGTAAGATACATGATAAGCGAAATTAGACATAAGTCACGACAGAAGTGCTGAATATATGAACAAAAGGGATAGTTGTATATTCGAGTCTTGATAATTCAATCACCATTAACGCAATTGAAAAATACTTTTAGGGCACCCTGGTCTACTAAATGAGTTCTTCATAGAGACATGAGACGCTCAACTATCAGCAAATTCGGATGTTGAATACCAAAAAACACAGTCTCGACTACATTATCATTCCACGGCAGAATCTAAAAATGATTCAATGGGATAAGAGCACATGAACATAAAACCTTGTCCTGATATCATATTGATGATATTCGACACTCAATACGACCAAGTTACGTAGATAATTACATACCTGTGGTTGAAGTGTGATTTATTTCTCCACACGACTTTTTTTATATTATTGGCGTGGAATTCTTCGTGGACGATGACTGATGATTAATGTTTCATCTGAGGCTTGGATTTAAGGAAACTGACAATTCTATGAAAGCATCTTTTATTTTGTGTTCTGTCTGTTCTCTGTGGTTTAACAGGAATTTGATGAACATCGACTGTCGCGGAAAACATTGCCCGTTTATTGCTGTTCTACTAATGATATCTCACCGACTCGACACAATTAAGTGCTATAACTCACTATTTGATCCCGCAATTTGCTACGATTTGTCTGGAAGCTTATCTTTGGTAAAAGGTTCAGTTTATGTGAGGACTCTGAATGGAGCATAATGTCAGAAAGATTGTGTCAAATTGACCATATCATAGGGGTGACGGACTATTCCCTTTTGTCCGAACTATTTTGGGTACGTCTTCTCTATAGCCCATCCTCCATCCTTAGGTTCTCCACTCAATCAGGCGGAAATCATGGTAAGATTTTAAAGGCCAAAACAGCACTTAAGCAAACATGTATTTATCAAAATAACCACATGTGGAGAAAGAATCGATCTAGTAAAACATAAAACATATATATTTTTTTCGTGAATTTTGATCACCAGGTGGTCTACATACACTTATAGAGGTTAGGGGAATTCCGCACTCTAAAATGCAGATAAAAAGGGACGTTTTCGCTCAATAAATCAGTTCACATAATGAATTCAGCAAAATCCTCTTGAGGCGCATACAGACATATCTATCCGCATTAAATGGTAGTAAAACAGTAAATTGTCATCTATCTAATTTGCATAATAATAATAGGCCATATCCTTCGCACTTTTTAAACAGGATAGGCTGGTTCTTCACATGGCAAATTAATTTGCCGAAATGGAACAATAGATAAATCAATGCGCTTGAAATTTTGATGCATTGGTTAAGAAGGAATCAAAAGTTATTGTGCAAAAACGACCTTTTTACCTCCATTTTAGAGAGCGGAATCGCCCTAACCTGTTATAGCAAGATCTTTGGCGTTACGTTTCGCAACTGGCCTCATTCCGTTCAACCCAGGGCAGGGTGTCGCATGAACAACGTGTTACTCGATACCTCCATGATGTTCATGGGAACAGTCACAATTAAAATGTATCTGAGATACAATACTCCAGGAAACGACGTGGAAATCTATTTGGAGAAGGAATAAACATCAGTGACAACGTGAACATCATGTTTTGTCGGAATCTCTGAAAACTGCTGACCGTTTCTCTCTTGCGAAAAGCTAGATTGTGTTGTAATTTTATTTTATGCTGCATTGAGTTTGTTGCTGAAATGGTCTTTCGAATTAGGTTTGTCAATTATGGACGCGGAAATTCCTCATATATGACAGCTGCTCATTTTTAATTGGGACCATCATCACTTCCCCCATGCTTCAATTCAGTGATGTGTTACTTTCCATAAACAATCTATATCTGTATTATAATCTTCTTTTCCAGACCTTTATTATTGCTTCGAGAAGGACCAGTAACATAAAGGGTCTACTATTGGTGGTAGAAAATCTATAGTCAGATATATGATTATATCTACTTTCAAACAGCAACTACCAAAGCATAGTTCGCTTTCACTTTGTTCTCGGCGATAAAATCAATATATGCAGCCGGGCAGCAAATGGTTAAAGCATGATAACAATTATTTCCATTTGCTCACCCGTTCTTATTGCTCGCTTGGCAAGAACAATTCACGTCAATATGAACATATCTCGTTATATGTCATGTGCTATTCCGACTATTTCTCGTGAATTACCATCCATATATTTCACATTATATAGGTATTGTAATGGATAACGCTTTTATATATTGAAAAGAGGCCTCCACGAATATCTCCTCGTATTTTGGTATTGCCATGAGTATATGGTAATGAGCAATTCATTGGACAGGTATATTATTCTATGGCCCCTGCCCATTCAGTTGTTACATATTGGTTACCATGCTTTTTAGTTCTACCCAACAGATACATATAATAAAATGGCGTGGTTTGGTTTAGTAATGATTTGTCTCCTTTTGGGTCCCACAAATTCGTTCTATAATTATGGGAAATAATGTTTTCCGTTAACGTAAAGCACATTATCTTGTATGTTCAGAGTAATTAGAGGTATGACAGCACATTGAAGTGATGCAATTTTTGCCATGTCTGTACAGTACGGACATGGCAAAGACAAGGCAAAGACAATATATTTCTATTTTATTTAAAGTCGGTTTGAAGCAAGTAAAACAAAAAATGCTGGCTCGCACGCTGTCGTCATCGACTATATCATGGTGGTATGTCGGAGACCGTGTCTAAGTTCAAGACGTCAGCCAATCCCTGACCGATTTGTTTTATATAATTTGAGGAAATCCCTCAGGTCAAAGAACGGTAGTATAGCCTCGAGAGTGACATGCATCAAAGAAAAGTGAAATCACTCGAGCATCAGGTCAGTCATGAAAGTGATGGACGCGATCAAGATAGAGCTTAATTAATGATTCGCCAGTATTCTCTATCATACTGAGATTAGATGTAACATTCATATAACTATACTCAATTCCAATTACTCTACTTGAATCTTATTTAATCAGATTGGAAGTATAGAAGCTAAATTCCAGTTGTAGCTTGAATCTGTGGATGGGACTATCCCCCAACTATTATATTATATCCTTGGTATCCACCAAGGCGGTGGACACAAGACCTTATTCTCTTACGACAACGATACTGCTGCCATTTTTTTCAGTTCGGGATAGGTCTTACAAAAGAATTCAATTATTCTGCGGAGATTATTTTGTGTAGATAACTTCTCGGTTGAAATTATGAACTGGTTAACCCTACCTGACCTGGTGAAGGGAGGGGGGGGGGGTGTCAAAATGGCCCCCACTACCAAACTTTCTGCGCTATCTCCGGAAAGACCAAGAATGGAGAGCTGAAATTCCTGGACTTTATAGCTTGTCATATTGGAGTCATTTTGAGGCTATTTGCATCTCCCCCATCCCCCCTAGAAGAGGATCACGGGTAAACTCAAGATGACGGCCACGTGGGGTACCAGAAAAGTGATGTTTTTCTCATATTTCTTCGAAATTTCTGCTTTTCCGCGATGAAAAGTGGGCAAAAAGTATTTTATTTCACATCACATTAATTTTTACTAATTTATCATGCAGTTATTGCGGAGAAATAGCATAAATATAAAATTCGGAAAACCAGCCGGAAAAAATCGACCAAAAATGAAAGGGTTTCTGTAACCCCCCATTTTATGAAAGACCCTTATACTTACCTTGTGCATAATATTTAATATTATGCAATACTGTTGGGTAGATTCTAAACCTCTTATACCAAATGCCAGAAAAAACGGACACCCCCCTCCGGGGCCTCCATCAACTCCGGCGTTCTTGACCGCTCCAAGTTCCCGCCAAAATCTTAAGACCTCAGTTTGATTCTATAATAACATAGCATTTAAAAGCAAGAACATTTATGTACCTCCCCCAGGCTTTGATTAACAGTGTGGGTGGGAGGCTGGATCGCAAGGTAAGTATAAGGGTCTTTCATAAAATGGGGGATTACAGAAACCCTTTCATTTTATATCAAGACACCTTATACTTACCTTGTGCATAATATTTAATATTATGCAATACTGTTGGGTAACCCTAGAATTTGTGGGAACCCTGGCGGGTAGGCTAACTAAAGACAAATTGATATGTAACCCAGGCCTCTCTGTTACCTGATAACTCGAGGGGGGGGGGGGCACCACCCTGGTGAAAGTCCGAGCTTTCTTTTGGTACACCTGCTAGGGAAAAACCCTAATAATACGAGCCAAATGACAAAGGGTAAACATTATTTGTGATGAATTTGATATACTCATTTAATACTTTCTTGACTCCGGCCGAGGCTTGTTTCCCAAGGGTGCATAGGCGTCGGGCGGGTCCCTTTGGACATGAGTGTTCGAAACGCGCTTTCTAACGGAAGGTACCGGAATAGTATGCGCGGCATTGCTCAGCCTTTTAGTGAGAGTAGCCATTTCAATGCTAGCTGTCGACGTAGAAGGGTCCAGGAGAAAATACTTGATAAAAGTAGCCTCAGATGTCCATTGAGCAAAGTCCATGATATCACTAAGTGAAGCTCCCTTAAATAACGCTTCCGAAGTGGCTACCGCTCTGGTCTCATGGGCTTTGGCGAAAACAAACTCTTTAGTCTGGGCAGCTGCATAGACGATCTGAATGGTTTCAACAATCCATTGAGCGATGGTGCCTTTGGAAGCCGGTTTGTGGTTATTGATCTGATGGGTAATCCACAAATGATTGTCTGAAGTTCGAAGATGTTTGGTAGCTTCGATATAATACTTCACAGCACGCACCGGACATAAGAATTTATCGTCAGGGGAGAACTTACCTAGCTCAGCTAAAACCAAGGGTTTTGCGCCATGTTTGATAGTCTCTGTTTTCGACACAAAGTCAGCCCGCGGCTGAAGTAGCAGACCTTCGCCCGTAAAATGTAGGCGATCTTTCTCAGCGGAGAGAGCATGGATCTCAGATCTCCGTCGAGCGGACGCCACAGCGACGAGAAATACAGTCTTAAGTGTCAAGATCTTAAGGCTGGCCTGACCCATGGGCTCGAAAGGTGGTCTCGTAAGAGCATTTAGGACCAATTCGAGATTCCATGCAGGAGGCATTTTCTTCAACCGAGGTCGTAGGTGGAACATGCCTTTGATCAGGTCGTCCAATGGTTTGCTCTGTGTAACCGTAGACCCGTCTCGAAAACCAGTGTGGATTACAAGCGTCTAGTCCGTCATTCATAATCCAGCCGTCGTCCATTAGAGAATATCCGCGTCCATAATCCAAAGACCTATTCCATTTTCCACATAACAGTATTAGCACCAAATTCAAAAAGACAATCATAGTATACATAAACATAGGCTTGTTTCCTGCAAGAGAGAAGCGCTCAACAGTTTTCAATGATGCCGGCAAGACATCATGATGTTCCAAAAATATCAAATCCGTATCGCTGATCAGTATTCTTAATCCATAATATTCGTCATAGAGTCGTCATCTAAAAAAAAGATGTATCTCAGTCACGCTTTGATTGTGATTGTTCATATGAGTACCATGAGGATCTTGAAGTACATGGGTTCATACGGCCCCTAGCCCCGGGTTAAGCGGAATTAGACACAAGTTACGAAACGTAGCGCCATAGATCTTGCACGCTATGTCGCTATGGTAGACCGGTAACCAGCTATTGTTACTGGTTGTAGTCCATTTTCTTCGTATAAGAATACGAAGAAGTCTGCTACTTCTCCCGGAGTTGTTTGAGAGGGATTCTTATAGTTTCTCTCGCACCACTCCGAGAACAGACTGAGTTTAGAGTTATAAACCCGTCTGGTGGAGGGCCTTCTACATTGTGCCATGAGATTGGCAGCTTGTTGAGAAAAGCCCTCCTGACGTCGAGATTCGATGACAGATTCCAAGCAGTCAGTTTGAACATTGCTGGATTGTCGTGAACTCGATGCCCCCGGCATTGTGTGAGGAGATCTGGACGATCCGGCAGAATGCGTGGGTAGTCTACGACAAGATTGAGGAGACTCGTGAACCACGATCGTGTCGGCCAGAAAGGAGCGATTAGAATGACTCTGCAATTCTCGCTCTCGATCTTTTTGAGAACCATCGGAATTAGTATGGTCGGAGGATACGCGTAAGCGTACATTCCTGACCACGGGACCGCTAGTGCATCCACGGCGTGCGCCGATGGATCCGGAAACGGGCTCACATATATTGGGAGCTTTTTGTTGTCCTTCGTGGCAAATAGGTCTACATGAGGAGTCGACCACTGAAAGAAGACTTGTCTGAGTACCAAGTCGTTCAGCTGCCATTCGGTAGGACGAACCCTCTGCTGACGAGACAGAGAATCCGCAAGCACGTTCCGTATCTCCGGAATATGCGCTGCTCGCAGGGTCACCTGGTGCTTGATGCACCACTGGAATAGCTTCCAGGTCATGAAACATAGCTGGGGGGATCGGGTCCCTCCCTGCTTGTTTATGTATGCGACCACTGTTGAGCTGTCCGACCTTACCAGAACAACTTTCTCCCGCAAGAGCGGTAGAAACCGTTTCAACGCTAGGATGACTGCTCTTATCTCCAAGAGATTGATATGCCAAGTCTTTTCCTGCGCGGTCCACATTCCTTGTGCCAGGTTCTCGTCCAGATGTGCTCCCCAGCCGTCCATGGAGGCGTCCGTAAATAGGACCAGACTCGATTCCGGCGGATGCAACGGGGCCCCCATGATGAGGTTGTCTCGGTTCCGCCACCAGCCGAGGGCTGATAATAGATTCGAGTCTATCGGGATTGGTTGGTTCAAATGACCTGTGCTCTGTTTCCAGAAAGACATTAGGTACATTTGTGTGGGTCTGCGTCGAAGTGGACCGTAGTTGACCACTTCTCCCAGACTGACCAGTCGACCCAGAAGTCGCAAGAACTCTCTCGCCGGGAGAGCTCGGCAGGTGAAGAACACCGCGAGCATCTTCTCCAGCAGATCTAGGGCAGCCGGCGAAGGCCGAACCCGCCCGATCCGGAGATCGAACTGAACCCCCAGGTGTATGAACAACTGTGACGGGGTCAGCGCTGACTTGGGTACGTTGACTATCCAGCCGCTGAGAAGCGCATGGAATAGTGTCAACCTGATCGCATAGGTGACCGCCGTTTCCGACGGTCCCTTGACCAACCAATCGTCGATGTAGGTGCTGATATCCACACCACACCTCCGTAGGACGACCGATAGGGCATCCACTACCCGTGTGAAAACTCGAAGGGCAGATGTAATTCCGAACGGTAACGCTTGGAATTCCAATATCTTGCCGTCGATGGCGAACCTTAGATACTTTTTGTAGTCCGAATGGATCGGTACGTGAAAGTATGCGTCCTTCAAATCTACTGAAGCGGCCCACATGCTGACCCGAAGGCCGGCCCGTACAGATCGAAGAGTTTCCATCTTGAATCTCTCGATGCGAATGTAACGGTTGAGAGGCCGTAGATTGAGGACCGGTCGCCATCCCCCGGTTTTCTTGGACACCAAAAACATCCTGGTGTAAAACCCCGGATCCGTTGCCGGATCTTTCACCTCTACTACCGCCGCTTTGGCGAGGAGGGAAGTTATCTCGTCCCGTATAATAGCAATTTGACGGGAGTCTCGAGGTAACGGGGTCACCAGTGGGGTCCCTGTCAGCGGAGGTGAACGGTTTGGAGCGCTCCATTCCATTCGATAACCTTCCGCGACAATCTGCCTTACTAGGCTGTCTGCGCTGTATCGATTCCACCAAGAGATGAAGTGCGCGAGACGGCCTCCGACCGGCAATTCCGGGCGCCGACACAGAAGTGTCGAGTCCGGTGGGCTCCCCCCCACCCAACTCGTGCTGAGCTTGAGGTTGGTGTCCTGGGCAGTGGGGTAGCGCACACTGACATGTCAGGTGCGCTTCCCACCCTTACCAGCGGGCTTAGAAGGGTTGTTAGACCCTTTCTTGCCCTTCCCCTTGCCACGGTAGCCTCTTCTGGCTTTCTTGGGCTTCGAAGAGCCGGAGAAAGAATCAGCGGGCTTGGATACGCTGGCTTTGCGTTTCCCCTTAGCAAGGGTCTTTTGTTGTTTGACCATGGACTCAAGCTCCTCAGAGTCAATATGACCCTCAGCAGCGTAAGTTTTGAGTCCGTCGGAGAACAGCTCTTCATTACCGAGAGGTAAGTTGATGAGGTTCTGCGCATGGTCGCTCGAGCCCAGTCGAGACTCGGCCAGGAAGAGTCTCCGTCGGACAATCTGCACTCTGGCTATCACCCTCGTCAGAAGGTCCAACCCCGTTGCAGTAGCCAACTGCATACAGTGGTAGAACTCTGGGGAGGAACCGATAGCGGTTCTCCATCGCCAGCCGGAAGCACCACGGGTTTCGGAATCGCTTCCGCGTCCATGGAGTGCAACCGGGACACCGCGTCGTCAGCCGTACGCTGCAGGGCAGCTACGTGCGATGCGTGTGTCATGTGCAGAAGGTGGCTAAAGGTTCGTAACCCGACCCGCCTTGAGCTCTTCCTCAACCGACCGGCGCAAGGTATCGTTTGGATGAAGGTCCTCCCGATGTTGTCTGCCGGTCAGGAAAAAGGCGGACTGCCGTCCAACCTTCGAAGCCGATTCCGCCCGCTTGACTTCGGACAGGGGGCCTCTGAAGAGCTCAGTGAACCCGGGTGGAGCCGTACGCAGGGAACGCTTACCCTTTCCCTGCGGCCTCACTGAAAGCGCATCGAAAGCCTGATCCACGAATGGATCTAGCCCTAACGAGGGTAGCTCCGGCCGGCGAGCCCGCGGCTGACCTGTTAGCGATCGCTTAACGGGTTCTTGCTGCTCAGTGTTCGTAGGGACACCGCACACTTCAGCAGCATACGCTAACGACCTAGTCCAAGAGGACATATGGCCGAGCGTAAGGGGCTGTGGGCCTCCCGGCATCTTCTGTTGAGCGGCAGCACGCAGAAGAGCCGCATCGATGGTATCATCGATGGTACCCACTTGCTCCTGGTCCAAGTCGACGTGAGGGACGGGGTTCTCTCCGGACGTTCAACCGACCTCCATATCCGTATCCTCAAGCAACCGATCATCAATAAAGCCGATGACGGAGCCGGATGAAGATCCTAGGTCACCCGTGGGGCGTGACCAAGAGGATTGGATATGATCCCCGTTCAACGGGTAACCGTCACGGCCGAGGCCGGATGTTCCCGGTTGAACGGAGTCATGATCACGAGCACGGGCTAGCAACCCGGCATCGGAGTGATCACGGCCATCGTACGACGCCACAACACGAACCGGGCGGTCCGTGTCGGCCGGAGATTGCTCGACCTCAATCTCGGCTGGGCTGGTGGACTTGGCCATCCCGTCGAGCACAGTTGTGTTCCCATCCATACCATCTCCCGTCGGACCCCGAGAGGGATCGGACGGTGTCTCACTATCGACTAGAGTCGTAGGAGCACTCGATGGCTTGGATAGAACTACAAGAGTCTCAGACGGGCCGCGCAAAGTCTTGGCTCGCACCTTCGACTTGCGCGGCCTGCGTTTCTTGGTCGAAGAACTAGCAGGGGGCTTTCCCAACGCGGCGCTCCATATACGGGGAACCACGAACACCGGTGTGCCGGTTTCGCTGGCAGCCGTCGCGCCCTGGGACAGGCCCAGAGCACGATAAAGCTCCGCAAAACGTGCATCTAGCTCCGCTTCGGGTATAAACCTTCCTACGGGTTGGGATACCGCAGGAAGACCCGAACCGGAGGTACCCGGGTTCACGGTCGGTAGTGCCGCCACGGACCGTGAACGTACAAACAGCCAGCGCTGAAAGACGTCCTCCGGCCAGGCAGGGCATACCTCGCACCTATTCCCTTCCGTGCATAGCGAACATTTCGAGCACTCATGCCCAATGGTACCCTTAACCGACCATTTATGGCATTTAGAGCAACCGGACGGGGACGCTTTTCCAGATTTATCCGAGTCGAACATAATTCTGAAAAACATAGATATGATTAAATTAGTGCCAATAATCATATCGTACAGAGCATTTAACTTCTCACAGTGCCAGCTCTGGGCTTATAGAACGATCCCGCACAGGTGTAGTCCTCTCATAGTGTAATACGGACCCCATGTATAATAATACCGCCACAACATCATAGATGCCACTATGTGTACAGAAACGAGCTCAATCAAAGAAAGTCTCAGTTTCTTGGTATATAACAAGAGATGGATCCCATCGTAACTGTCCATTCGTAAAAATCAAGCGTAGAACACCGTAATGCGCAACAATAAATAGCGATTCACTGTATAGGTATCAGTATAGCCCCACTTGTACTGTAATACCTTTGCAGCACCACATGTTGAACTACTATACATGTGCAAACGTATAGTTGATAATTACGGTACACCTATATACATCAAACTGTAAATAGTATTGGAGCGAAAGAATGTTTGGAACGTGAAACATTCTAGACAGTATTTTATTTCCATAACATGCCAAAAAATACTTCGCATCGTTCTACTAATATACAGACAACAATGTGCTATTGTTGTGATATACACCGTTCTCTGAAACGTAAATCCAAAGTGCGAATATCAGTACAGAGCTCAAGCTATTAGTATAGCTGTCTACATGTACATGCGTTGTCTTGCCAAGGTATATCCAACTACCTATAGAAATTCGCACAAAGAATTCACAGTAACAAAGAGGTTACGTAACTTCTCCAGCAAAGGACTCTATGACTCCGACGCACTATCTCGAGAGAGGTGTGCTGTCGGTCAAAATGGCTGCCTAGTAACATGTCAACAAGAGTCCCTTACCAGATCAGTAACGCTCAACGTAACCTATGATCGTAAAAGCCAATTCCGTGCCATAGTTTGTCGTGCCAGCCTTGTCGTGCCAGACATTTAACATATTTATCACAATGGTATACGATTTACAACGAAACAACGTATATATTATTCTCGATGCAGAGCAGAATAATCCCATAGTGAAATCATAGACCCGATATGCTTGTTTACAGAATGGCGAGCGCCATATCTGAGCGATTCCAATACACTGAGGATTTCTACTGTACATATTTTTAAAAAATATACAATGAAATGCGGTAAGGAATTCGGTATAATGAGAAAGTACATAATGTAAAAACTCACGGACCAATACGGGAGGCTTGAGAGCACGAGTAAATCCAATGAATGTATATGAATCTCCTTAGTTGAGGAGCACAGTAAATTCACGTGTGGGTTTGATCGTGCTAGAAATCAAACTGAGGTCTTAAGTTTTTGGCGGGAACTTGGAGCGGTCAAGGACGCCGGAGTTGATGGAGGCCCCGGAGGGGGGTGTCCGTTTTTTCTGGCATTTGGTATGAGGTTTAGAATCTACCCAACAGTATTGCATAATATTAAATATTATGCACAAGGTAAGCATAAAATGCCGTTTTTGAAAATGCGTTACTGTGACCATCTTGGATTTTTTTACATTTTCTGGTAGAGCTTGACCCAAGGGTATAGTGTGGTAAGTTGCAGCTCCCTAGCTCAAGGGTTAAGAAAAATAATTAGGGGGGGGCATTCGCCCCCCCCCCCAGGCCTGGACAGGTCCCAAAAAGCCCAGGCCAGATAGGGTTAAATAAGAAAACATACTTTCCAGTCAGGAATAGTGAGCTTTACAGCATTAAACATCAGGATATCATTCGCAAATAGACATAACATATACAGAAGTGTTTTATATCCCATGTTTCCTATTTGGCACAATTCTGTCTTATATTATTTTTTACATCAGATATATTTTTGTGAAGTACATAAATATGTTTAAGGCTGAGGTTTACACTGTTCATCCTCTTACCGGTGACCATATCACAGGCGCTGGATTTCTTGCTCGTCCAGAAAGAAAAACCGCTATGAGACAAATGGACGATGCCGGCTCTAGCCGCCAGGAGCCCTGTTATATAAACATCCTCTATATGCAAGAACCTACAGACTTTCCAAGCACTTAACAGCCTTTTGGCGGTGGGAAGGGACATGGCATAACTCCCACCGGACATGTAGGGCGGGAAATATTCCGGGAGATAATCTTGTCTCGATACGCCCCAGTCATCCTTCATGTTCCGAGTAACGGAAGAATGGGGGTTGTAAGCCCCTATTATCTGTCTTTGATGGGACGATATATTCTTCAGGTTGAACAGTGATATCACATTTGGCAGGTATAAGTATACATCATCGTCAGCTTTAATCAAATATTTCACACTTCCGTAATTGTCCGTGAGCCAACGAAACGCGTGTAATACCTTCAGTGGTAAATTTCGATAGGTATCTGGCACGCTTACCTGTAGTATATCACCAAACTCTCGATGCTCGTCTCTGACGAAGTCGTTCCAATATTTCTGCTGATGTGTTCCAAGAACAAAGATAACGACTGCTTCATGTGTGAAATGATCACCCCAAGTTTTACGTATAGCTTTCCGGAAGTCATAGTGTGTATGGTAAGACAGGACGAGGACAACATAATCCTGGCCTGATAATAACGAATCCAATGGAACAAGTTTAAACTGGTATATTACACGGTCTTGAGTGAGATTTTCTTGACAGAACACTGAGCGAATATAATCCACCGGCAATATGAGCGTCTTCACGTCGTGCGCTTTGAGTGGCACGATAATAGAACTATTTTTTGCCACATGTATACTAGAAGCCGGTTGTACTGTCATTTGATCTGGTAATGAATCCGTTCTAAGAAGTTGTATGTACGTCCGAACGACAAACATACAGAGGCACATAATGAACAACTTCTTGAGAAAATTCCTGATAACCAGCATATCGTATGAAAATGCTGCATTCGAATGCACATACGTGAAGCATCAGGAAGTCACAGGGTAGGTAGAAAAGAATTCCCGGATAGAACACTTTCTCTACGGAATATGCACGTTAATCTATCAGAACGGAATACTCACGCCCCTCAATAATAGTGTTTCACACATCTTTGCGGCGAACCGTTTCCCACCTGCCTATCGACTACTCGACGCTTTTCGTTCCATCGATTTGGGGAGAATATACACAATTCCTTTGTTTAGCCAACACGGAAATGGCGTTCTCCGCAGTGACAAAATTGTCGACTGACTAGCCAGAGCACAGCTGGGTAACTGTTAGAGAAAACTTTGGCTGTCGAAAATATTAATCAATCCTTCCCGCAGGAGGAAACGTATTGATTTTTTTTTGTGGTGGACTTCGAGTTAAACGCTGTAACCTTCGCGGTACCTTATTTATAATGGGGAGAAGTATAATATACTGTTATGTCGATATTCTCATATCGCCAGACAAGTCAAATTATTACTTTCTCTCTTCTAGAGTCCTTGTGTTATACCATCTCAGTTCAGGAGTAAACTATTGACAACGCGGCCTGTAACAAATCATAGTGAAGGTTTCGAAAAGAAGAAAAACGTTTGTCGATACCAACCTCCATCCTTGGAGATTAGAAGAGGAGTCACAAATAGCGCGTTACTGAGATATGCTTGCATTACAAGCGTCTAGTCCGTCATTCAAAATCCAGCCGTCGTCCATTAGAGAATATCCGCGTCCATAATCCAAATACCTATTCCATATTCCATATAACAGTATTAGCACCAAATTCAAAAGACAATCATAGTATACAAAAACATAGGCTTGCATAACCCCAGACAACCCGTCAGTGATGAGCATTATGTATATATGTCATTATTATTGCTAAAGTTTACTTAGTAATTAACTATTCAACGTTCTGGACTCGGAGTTGTTAACGGCGTTGTTCAATCTGTAAGGTTTGTAGACTTAATAAACGAGACAATCTTCCCTGTAAAACCACTTGCAACCATCCCTGTCTGTGGGTCCGCCCTCTGCTCGCTCCCTTCCGACAGACAGTTATTAGATATTCTGTACAATTATCGACACAGTTTTTTTTCTACTGATTCTACCATCCAGTATCTCAGACGTTCAAAATACGTCCCTTGATGAAGTAACCTTGTAATCGGTTCAATTCATGAGATCCATAGAGCCCTTGATGTTGTTCATGTGTGCAATCGATTTTCTCTAATGCACTTTTAAACAGTGTATGAAGGTCATAAAATTATACCCTTGGGTAAAAATATTCTGTGTATGGTCGTCTCTTTGATTGACTGGAGATAACCACGTTCGATGTTTGGTCGCTTTGCGCACCACTCAGCTATTTACGTCTTCGTTTATGGCAACTTAACGACTCTAACAAATTCTTGTTTTGTAAAGCCTTATCTCTTATTCCTTCTCCGGTAATGTTTTGATAATATAATAAAAGTCAAGTACTTAGAACGATGAGCCGCCGTTCTTTCTTGACCTTGAAGCCTGATTGTTTTGGGGTTGAACGAACACAACACTGCGACAAAATATTTCTACTGGTTTATTCTTTCTTGGCACAGAACGGTTAAACTATACAGCATTGATTAGATTTATGATCTGTACTATATTGAACTCTATTAATTTATTTATTGCTTTGAAGAAATGATATTTGGTATGGCGTATTTCCCGCCACTGAGCCAATATACGTATGGAATGATTTTTGAGACAGAAAGAATAAATTAGTAGTCAGCGGGATTCGAACCCTGTATATAGTTTGTATATGGTTATAGAGTAACACAGTTATTTTTTTAGAAGAGAGAAGCCTTCAACAGTTGGCAATGATGTTCCCTCGTCAAATCCATATCACTGGCATATATCTCCTATCAAATGAATTTACTCATGTTTGAAGCATTATTTAGTTTTTAAACAGTCACAATCAGGCCTGGTACACACCACTCAAATTTCCTTGACAAGTGAGCCCAAATTTCTGAAAGACTGTTACGGCCATTTGCTATATCATGCGCTGACACGGCCATCGTCTATAATAGACTCTTGTAAGAAAGCTAACGGCCACTGCAGACTTCCATAAATTCAGTCACACTTGACATCGAAATCTTGGTCGTGTCGACCAGGTTTCAAAGCATGACTAAGATACATACTCTGGAAAACGACTAGGAAATTCATTTGGATAAAGAATAATGCTTAGTGATTAGGATTTTATGTAAAGAACAACTTGGTGACATCATTGAAAACTGTTGAGTGCTTCTCTCTTGTAAGAAACCATTTTGTCTTATTATTTTTATTTCATATACTTTTGAAATTAGTGTTAACTGTCATACGAATTAGGTCTTATGGTTATTGTCGCCGAGATACATTGATGGAAGATGGCTGAATATTGAATGTCGGATCTGAAACTTGCTATTGAAGGCAGTCATGTGGAGTAATTCTGTCGTTGCATCACACTGAATTATTGAAAAATTTTTTTTAGAAAACTGCCATAAGTCAGCAAGATTATATCAGCAAAGAATGGTAAACGAAAACGATTTTAGTCCAAAGCTTGCCCTACATATACCGATTCTTTTGTCCCACAATAAAGATATTAGGTATTCGCAAGACAGGTTGTCTTGCATATTCGTTTGACTGTGGCAATTTTTCCTCCCCGAAGATCTCTGGGGATTTTAATTCCGTGTCGTGAATATACATGTGGGCCCCTAGCTAGCCACTGTAGAAGACAAAGTATCGTATTCCGTGCCAGAGATGATAAAGATGAGTATATAGTATGCCTAAAAGCTTTTAAAAATCATTCATTACTATTGCAAAAAGTATAACGGTGTTGATGGATGAATTCATTCAGAGTCTCTTGGTTGTAATGAATCAAAGAAGGTTACGCCCGAGACAGTTTATTAGCCATCAAAGCAGCCAGCCATCGACCGGTTTGATCTGAAGTTCGCATGATAGTGTGATCTCCGAAGTTCGCATGATAGATGACCATAGAAGGAGATTTCTTACTCAGGGGTATAATTGTGAAACAATCGTCCAGTATCAAGTGTCTACAGGGGTAATATTAAGGGCTGTTCGGCACTACTGACTTGAATCGATTATAAGGGTTATTTTATATAGAGATCTATCTAGTACAGGTTGACGGATATTCTTCATTTCCACGAACGAATCATTTCCAGTAAGTACATGTAGAGTTTGGTATTCTTAGAAAAATGGACTAACTAGAATTTTCGAATTCATGTCATAATTCGGTGCGATAGACCGTCTCTATTAGTTTTGCCAAGTTTTAGGATGCGCGTCCTGAAGCAATCCTAGTCCTGAATCAATAACTACAATCAAAACACTACAATTTCGAGAAAAAAAGTGCAGAAATTATTGTCGTTTCAAGTAATCAAGCTGATACCTAAAAACGAGACAAGATATTTCATATATTATATGAGATTAATGCTCCTGATCCTGAATCTTCGAAAAGGGCAATACATTATAACACCACCCTATGTAATCGAGCCCAAGTATATGATACAACTGTTTTCAATGGAGATGATTAAAAAGATCTTATATTACGAACACCATGACGAAATGGTGGTGAATTTTGTAGAGTTCAGTTTCTTATTCACGCTGCAAAAAGGATAATACATGTATAAGCGGAGCCAATCGTTAATTTTTAAAAGCGACTCAGTAATGACTAACTAACATCGACTCTAGTAATTTAACTTGAATCGAACAAAGAAAATGGGTAAGTAAATAAAGGTCGATCTGTGTCGTGATATTTTGTCTTTTTCGATGTATGTATTTTATACTTTCCATGCTATATTTTGTGCCAAGTTCGATTTTCTATTGAAGTCACAGTGACGTCATTTTCTAAGAAGGTATTTCTGTTTGACTTTGAGTTTCTAAAAGACAGATAAATATTATGGGGAATTATTACATTAAGCAAATGAAATTAGACTCATAGTCTCATGGAAACAAACTAATTGGTACCGTGCTGCCTTACCTCATTATCTCTCGACCCTTTTGTACAGTAATTACACCGTTGAAAAGCGCGCAGTACTTATCAGTCAAAACTTGCCTGTGTGAATGAACTTGCACTCTATCAATCCAGACAAGCTTTCGAAAGCTTCATAGAATAAAAACTAGACGGAAGGATCCACATTTATTTCGAGCAAATGAGATACCGTCCATCTTTTATTATAATATGCTGACAATAAACATGCAATTGTCTTCATACGAGATTCTGAATGCATACCAAACACAGAACAGAACAGAACTTCGTAGAATCCTCGACCGATCTCTGGTTGAGACGTCCTCAAATAGGCATGTCCTCAAATTTACCAACGAAACGACGTTTATTTAATAATCTGACTAACAACAACGTGGAATGTAATCTACAAAAAGACTCAACCAAACGTTTGGTTCCTAGTATGTGAACCGATGCTGACACCAGAATATATATATGTATTCGTCACACTTCACCACCAAGTTATTCTTTCTCACAAAATTATTTGATACTGAGAATATCCATCAGAAAACTGAAACTAATATGACACTCGATTACTGTATTATACTTTTCCATGAAGTCAATTTATCCCACACCACGTGTGCTGTAATTGAGCGACCGGAAAAGGGACCTTCGAACACCGCACTCGACCCTCTCTTTAACAAAATAAATTCCTCACTTACGGTTGTGTCGGAGGTTATCCCGACTATAATGATATATCTGGAAGCCAATTTGCTTACCAGACACTTTTGTGGTTCATTAGTTCCACGAGTTTGTAAGATAAAGCTACGTCGGCACAGTCTATATACACTGGCTGCAATCAATATTTGGCGCTATTCCAATTCTTCCGGACGAAGATACAAGTATATTCAACAGGCGATGTTCGTCTCGGCCTTGGCATGATTCGACGACTAATATTTCACAAATTACCGCCATGGACAAGTAAAACTATGCAGGTGCGAAATAGAACGCAACGCAAGTTACCGAAGCTTGGTTAGAAATATTTAACATGTATGTTGCATTTTGATCTCAGTGTGTGATATTAGTAAACAAAACTATAAATTTCGGAATGAAGGCACTTGAAGAATGAAGGTTCTTATCGAACGTGTTTCTGAAATGATAATCCCTGACAATGCTACAACCCTCGTTCTAGCACAAGATTGTTATCATGAAACCTGTTGGTGTTGATGAACATTGACTCGCAAACTTAAATTTATTCCGGTCCGGGGAGCCTCTGGCTAGCTATCTCTGAATTCATGAAATCGGGTAATCACTTTGCTGTGGATTGATTGCAAAGCACCAACCGGCGTTCATCAAGAATAATGAAATTGAAACAAAGTGAGTAGGCGTTCGTGATTTGCGCTGTAAAATACTTGTCTTATTACTTGCTTAAACAGTTCACTTACTCATACATATAAATGGCCCTTTAATAGCTAGTGAAATTGTTCTATAAAATGTTTTAAGTTGAGTTTGCTTTAAGCTGTGTTCAAGAAAATTGATCGCCGATATGTCAGAAGCCATAAGGCATTCTTTCGCTCTACTACATACAAGGAATATCATTCATGGGATGTTTCTTTGTTGTTAAAGTTGCATGAATTTCTCATTAAAAGTATCTATGTGAAATTTGGCAACACAGTATATCAACAGCATATAGGTATTCCACTGAGTTCTAATTTGCACCCCTGTTGGCTGACATATTTTTTTATGAATACGACTAAATGCAGGCGCTTTCAAAATCCTATCAGTTCAAAGCCCGTTCCTTCTCATTCACCAAACGCTATATAGACGATCTTCTCACTGTGGATAATCGCTATATTAATGAAGGCTATAGATTAATATCCCATTGTTCTCGGTACAAAATAATTATCGCTTTTATTTAAAATAATCAGGACTACAATTTGGGAATATTGTTTAACGATGATTATCACTATAAATTGTTATCGTTGGGATTCACTGGTTAACTTGGGCATGATGCGGAAGGAGGGGGACTCCGAAAATATTAGCGGTAATAAGCAGTTTGTAAATCAATAGTGCCAAGTATTTGTATATATGTCATCGTCAGGAATGGTAGCTTACAACATGTTCCATGGGTACTCACAATATATATTGTTAATATAGATCCACATAATTCTCTTCGATAATATTTTCGAAGTCACCCTTTTTTGCATAATATATATATACATACTTAAATTCAGACACTTTGCTACAGAATATCGGATATGTTGTATTTAATTCTTAAAATCTTTGGTTCGTTTTGGACACGTTGACCAACAGTTTAGAATGCCTTTAATTTTGGTTCCTGGAAGGATACCAAGAAATACATCAGAATAATTGCAATAGCTCTCTTTTACACGGAGTTCGTATTGTATTGCGAGTTCGTGTCCTGAACATCTCATCTTTCAAATAATTCTTCATTCCCAAATTTTATCTCGCTCCGGTTGCACTACATTGAGTTGAGAGGATAATAATTTGTCCTTTCGTGGAAAGTGGTCTTTTCTCGTTGCTAGAGACGGGGCTGATTGGCAAGGTGCCGCTGTGTAATTACGCAAAAAAGCCAATATAGAAAATATAAATCAATCTTCTCTAGATGAAGTATCGATTTCTACGACAATACTACAGTAATTTTATTACCATGCCTTCTCCGATGTTGAATACGTCTGTAAAACTCCATGTGCCCAAGGCGAAAGTAAAGCTGCGTTTATGGACAATGAGACAATCACCCGCTAAACAGCAAACTTTGAAGCGATCATTGTGGCAACTACTAATGACACATTTGTCGCAATTGCGCCAGCTAATTGTCGAAACTGCGTTGTGACAATATCAGGCGATTCTGTCACTCAAAAAAGTGGTAGCGAGCATTTACGCTTTTTGTCACAACTGGGAGCCAGCAATTACTTCAGGAAAAATATATCACACATGATGCATGACTAAATCTTTGATATATCCACTAATCAAAGTATGGCCTACATGAATTTCGGACGATGTTTGAGGTCAATCGGAGAAAATAAAATTCCATTTTTGACAAAAGGAGGAGGTGAAATTTTGGGTCAGAACAAAAGTTTCGAGTATTTGATCCAAACTTCGTGCTGTAGTACTATCGATGACACTGATCATGAATCCGAGATCAGAATTGACCGTGACCTCGAAAATGACCTTGAAATCGAATAGCCCAGTGTGTCAGTTGTCGGTTCAGCGAACTATCAGGGATATTGATTGATTGATTGATTGATTGTTTATTCACCATATACAAATGATATATATATATGTACAAGTAGGGTATAGATACATAGAAATATGGCGGGAATAAAACCCCAGAGGGCTTGTTAAATCCCAGATAATTAATAATAATAATAATAGATTAGCATGAGACGCTGGGTGCGTTCACAAATATATCAATATATAAATGTACAATACATGGTGGATATACCATGGAGCCTTGTGTAGTGAATTATAGTTTTATAAGATATATATAGTTGGGCTCAGCATATATGCATATAGATAAATAAAACATTTTTGTATAAAATAGGCTTGTCTCGTGTCCCTTGTGATGGCCTAAGATGAGTTAACTCCAAGATTTACAATTTGAATATAATTAGAAAGTACATCCTTCAGTACACTGATTCACATATCATGTTTATTGAATGAGGTGTGATTTCAGTCGCGACTTAAATAGTGATTGTGACAGACATGATTTTAGGTAGTTAGGTAAAGCGTTCCAGATTCGTGATGCTTTCGACTTTGTGCAATAAAATGATAGATTTGAGTGCACTCTCGCCCTATATAGATTGAGATTGGCTTATCGTGTGTGATAACAATGGACTTCAGAGAGTTTTGTAAAATAATTTGAATAGTTGGTAGGGATAGAAAGGGGATTATTGAGAAATCTGAGTAAATAATAAAATTAAGAAGTTGTTTAACTGAAATAGGGGGAGAATGTTTAGTTGTTTCATTAAGGGACAAGAATGGGTATATTTACCACTGGAAGTTATTACACGGATAATTCTCTTTTGTAATATCACAAGTGGGTTGAGATGAGTTGAGAATGTGTTTCCCCATATTAAATTACAGTAAGATACGTAAGAATAGAACAAAGAATATTACAGCATAATCACAGTTTTCCTGTTGAGGCAGTTCCGTATTGCGTTGATAACACCGATATTTCTCGAAATTTTTGAAGTTAGTTCGTCAATATGTGTTTGCCAATTTAATCTATCGTTAAAATATTGTCCAATACATAGATGTTAGGACTAGTGTTTAGCGAAATATAAAAAGTATCGATTGCATAGTAGCGGAAATATGCACATTACACATTTTAACCCATTAAATGAACATTAGTGGTTGGGATGTACACTGTTAAACGTTAATGTCACACGTAGGACAACGAGAAATTTCAGTTGCAAATACTAATGACACAATTGTCGTAATTGCGTCATTAGTCGTCGACTCTGCATGCAGACTTGTCTGCTAAGGATGCAGTTACGACATTAGCTGGCGACCTGGCAACTGCTAATGACACACTTGTCGCAATTGTCTCATTTGTAGTTGCTACTTACCATGCCATGACGTTTTACGTCAATCACTCTCTCCTTCGATGCGGAAATGCAACATGGGGATGAGCGAAAGATGAGCCCACTAACAGCTGCTGGATTCGAAAATGTATCCATCGAAACTAAATCAAGCCAAAAGTGCACTCGATTCGCAATGACCTTCCATGAATTTTGCTTTCAGAAGACTGTTCAGATGCAGGTATGAATGCGGATCAGGGCTCAACAAAATAGGTAATCCTTTGCAAATTCCTGTTCTCTTGGAAATATTCAAAGAATCAATCTTTGGTTTATCAAGATTGTTATTTTCCACTCGATTCAAATTCAAACTATACTCTATGCTCGACGGCCGTTATATAAATCTTCACGATTAGCCACCATCACCAATGAAACAGAGATGACCGATTATTTCTAGGTCTGGAATAAGACAATTTGACGGTTTAGAACCTTGCCTACCCCAATACTCCATTCACAATAAACATGACCTACTGGCTGACATAGGTACATGCTTGGAAAAACATTAATGGGGCAGCAAAATGACAAGTGGGAATCGCATATGACAACCCGCTCCATTTATCACAATTAGCTCTCTTACTGCCCATGGTGTCGGGGGAATTTTTCACTGTAACATAATACCAGAAGCCAATCAGTTTAAATGGCAGTGTGGTGGTACATTAGTTCCACAGTTGGGTGGTAATAACCCTATTTCAGCTCAGTCTATAGACATTTGCTGCAATCAATATTTGGCGCTACTCTAACACTTCTGACATTTACCTAACGCAAACTATAAGCACTCACCCATATCAATGCCCAGCTGTGACCGAAGAAAATATAAGCGGCTTGGAGAATTCAACCTTCATCCAGAGAATGACAAATACTGTAAGAACGAACAGAATAAATCTTCTTGTTGGCTCTTTGGGAGAAGCTGTCAAGGGACCATGTCAAATTGAAGAACAAGGAACATTCTTGATTACCTAGATAAAGTTGGCGAGATCGTGTACGATATATTATTCATTGAAAATTATTCCCATGCGTCCAAAGCACACTACCGATCCAGCAAGAAGATTTCCAGTGTGCATAAACAGATGGCCACCAGGCAGGGATTGTATGCAGTTCACGTATTGTAATGCTAAAACTTGCGTATATACGTGTTTATACATTACATCACTGTGAGTGACATACAATACCCCGGGGAATCGACATTCAGGAGGCATTTCTGAAAAAGTTACTTTAGTTAAACCCACCGATTAAAAACTGACACTTGGGTGCAGTTTAGGCCAATAATGAAAGCACTTGAATGTTGTTGTGTGTGGGTTTTTTTAGGAATTGTGTGTATTATACATAAGTTGCACCTCATTTGAATTATATGTGAGCTTACATACGTAACACGTTAACTGTTTCCTAGCATCAGATACTCATGTGAGAAACTGGATTGGTAAAAAAAAGTATGCGCAATAAAACTTGCATGAAGTCGAGTGGCATCCGATTCGCTAAACTTTTAGCCATTGAAGATTTCACTTGACCATACAGGTTTATGACGGTAGTCATTGCCATATTTTACAAGTTCACAACAACGTGGTGCAATCCCCGTCTAACCCTTTTGTTGATTGCACTTCCTCTTCATGGCGATCATTATTTACCTCTGCAATAGCCGAATCACTCGACACGACCTCGGATAATATAGGACATTTGTACCTCGTGGCGCACTGCTACGACTCCATACTGGCATCCATGTTGAAAGCACAGCATCACGTGGAACTCCGAACAGCGCATGTCAGCTGTATGAATTCCGTTACCATGGAGATCAACTTAAGACGCAAACCCAAGAAAAACCCTTCAAATTAGAAGAGATCCTTCTCGGGTAGATTCAAGGGAATATCCATTTCATTTGGATATATATTTTATCTCCTGGTAAGGGAGAAATAAAACGAGGACTATTTGAGCGGAAACACATCCTATAGCATGTGGTGTGCTTCACGGTTTACAGCTGAGAACTGTAAAATTCCTATACCATTATAATGCGCGAGGTGCTATGAATTCGACGGAATAGGCCGAGCAGTCGCGAATGTAGCCGAATATCATCGCTCATTGTGAGGATTGGATTAATGCGATTTTCAATTCCATTATTCCATATTTTGATGAAGGTTTATTAATGAAAGTTTTGCTCAACAGCTATAAACGCATACAGTGACGTCGCCAGTTCCGATCCAGTGTCAGGTCCGACCCACTTCCCAAAATATTGCTTCTTGTCACAACCATGATCACGCGAAATCATAAAACATTTGGTGCATTCAAGCAAGTTGATCAACCTCTCAATCATGGTTAAATTATATTATGCATTCACCGGTTTTGTTAGGAGACAGCTTTGCAGACCCACTCCATACACACGACTACATCGGTCTAATGCTAGCACTTCCGATCAAAGTTTTGATGTTTTGTTTCTCACATATAATTATCATATGGTACTATGTATCTGTTATAAATTTATTTACTGGGGTGTCTCTCTAAAGGCTACCTGGCCCATTGTTGACATCAACTGACGGACCCAGTTCCGAACCATCATATCATCCATGGATGGCCAAGCTGGGTCGTACCATGGCCTGAAAATGTCTTGCGAACGCAGCGCTCACCACGTAAAATCATAGCTCGAGTGTTGATTGACATTTCTTCTCTTTAATCTGCTATTCAGAGGTAAAATAAGTAAAAGTACCGTTGATTTATCATCATTTTCGAGTGAGTATACGCTTATTAGCCATCGGAGTTATTTCAGTGTCCAATATATCTTGCCAATATGATCAGCTCGACCATATCACTATCACCCCCAACCCACATTCTTTAACGTCAGATGTTGACTTATGAGATGAAGACATTCAAAACGAAATATCCAGCTAGGACCCTATTTTGGCGGGAAAGTTATCATGTTGACGATTACGTTTGTTTAGATGTGGGTCAAACGTCAATGTCAAAACGAGGCTGGATCGGAACTGGCGACAGTGGGTGGAAACTGACACCCCTCATTAAGAAATGTAATTTTATTTCCCCTGTAGTTCAGTTTATCCCCAGCTAAGTTAGTTCGTTAATAAAGGCTATGGACAATTGTACGGCGATCAAGATAATGAATATGCCAATCAAACCATTTCCTTCTGAAACAAATGCAAATTTCTCTTTGGTGGGTCGGAACTGGCGCCTCGTCTGTACTTGGCTACGAAAAGCAGAATATATAGCACATCGTGAGTAACTAGGATTTAACGTCGTTTTCAACTATGTTTCAGTCATATCACGACGAGAGTGCCCACAGTTCCTATTATCCTGGACACTAATCAGCCCAGCCAGCACAGAACCCGGTCACTCTTCCAAGTATATCACATAGTGGTGGTGGTGGGGGATGCACCTAATTCAACAAACTAGTCCATGTATTTGTAATTTATTGCTAAAATGTCTTACTTGTTTGACATGGGGTAAATTTGTTGATGTTGTTATTCGAAAAATCAATTTTGCAACGATGACGTAGCGTAGTGAGCGGCGGCCCGTTGAGAAACAAAGATGATCAGGACATGAGAATTGTGTACCTGCATTGTTCGCAGTCGAACAATACTTTTTGATGTCTCCATTCATAATTTCCGGTATGAATAATCATAATTCGCTAGAGTGCTAATACCTTTAGGAAATTTGCCGCATGTCTGTTCAATGTAAAACTTTTCGGAATCAGTCCATGAATCGTCCTCAAGTTAAAAGAGTTCTCATTTTACATTAACGTCGAGACTGTATTGAAAGGGTTATGAATGCCTGTATTAGTGTATATTTTATAGTTGATTGTTTATTATAATAGAATGTGTCTGTATTCCGATAGAACGCCGTCACAGCACGGAATTACAGAGACCAGGAACCAGACTCAGAAATTTGTCGCTTCTAGACTGGTTGCTTCGCCTGTCTATCTTACTTCTAGAAGTCCATATAGACTGGATAGGTCTATTTCACATGTGCTAGTTTTCAATATATAAAATAGGACATTTATTTTAAAAAATATATGAAAAAAATGGGGAAATGATTGGAAAAATGTGATAGTTTTAAACATTACTTTAGGCTTAATTCCTTAATCGTGTTGATCCACTGATAAGCTTGGCATAATGCAGAGCAAAGTAACTCCGAATAAACTTAATAAACGCATGGTGACAGTCTCAATATTTCGACAAAATTTTATTTGTCATCTTCAGGATGTGATCTAACAGCAGTTACAGGCTCTTATATACAAAACGACTAACAAAGACTGAAATGGTTCGATACACAAAATTAGAGGGCAATAGCCAATCAGATAATATGTGAACATAACAATTAAGGTAAACATGAGTGGCAAATAGACATGACAAGGAATACACACACCACATAGGCCTGACAATACACAATCGAAATGGCAATAGTTTGATAAGGATAATAGATACGGGTGGTGATTTATTGAGGTGTGTGAATGTGTATAGAGTGGCAGTACATTTCCTCGATATCAAAATCTGCAATGGAATGACAACCTCAATATACCGAAAATCCACTTGTACCGGCCAGTATGTTCATTTCGACAGCTTTCAACCTTGGACTACAAAAACTGCTTGGATACGGGCACTTATAACTAGAGCTCACAAACTTTGTAGTACTGTTTCGCTATTCAACAATCAGTTGAGTGTTATTAAAGACTTTATGTCTTGGAATGGCTTCCCCAAAGCTACAGTTGAAAAACTTGTCAAAAAGTTCACCACCCGTTTGGCTTGTGCGCCTCGAGATAAACCTAAAGACGACATACCTACAATCTGGCTTAAATTCCCTTACGTTGGTCCTCAGGGAGAACGAATAGTCAAACGATATTTAAGCAAAATTCGCAGACTTCTCACAAAGCCAGTGAAGATCATTGTTCATTGGAGAACCACTAAAGTCAGTGCAATTATCAACATTAAAGACAAGACTCCGCATGAATTTAGAAGTGATATTGTGTACCAATTTACCTGTCCTGGTTGTAATTCTAGTTACATCGGAAAAACTGAGCGTTGTCTTGAAACACGACTAAAGGAACATAGTAAAGGCAACAGCGAAATCCATTCTCATTTGTTCAGTTGTGAGCACTTCCAACATATTAAAGACCTACTTGATTTACCTAATAGATTAGAAGGTATTCCATATTGCCCATTGTCCTCAGTCTTATTGTCTAACACTAAAGTTATCGACTCCGCGGATCACTGGAATGTCTTGTTATTTAAGGAAGCCCTAGCTATTCGGCGCTCAAATCCTAAACTTAACAGTGGTGTAAAAGCTTCGAAAGAGCTACAGTTATTCAGGTAGACTACTGTTTATTATTTTTGGTATTTTGTTTCCAATTTCAATTTTTTATATATTTTATTCCATCAATCACTGTTTAGATAAGATAATACAACTATCCAGCATTTCTGTGGTGTGTATATTTCTTGTCTTGTTAATTAATAGCCTAATATAGTTCGCCCATATAGTTCAGCATTTCCCGTTCTGTAACTATCCAATTCTCTATATCTTATTTCCGATTTCAATCTTAGGTACCTTTGTTACGTTTCTCTAATCAACTTAATACATTTTTCTAATCTCTGTTTCACTTGTGTTTATTCCCCTGATTGACATTTCTGCTGCCACTCTATACACATTCACACACCTCAATAAATCACCACCCGTATCTATTATCCTTATCAAACTATTGCCATTTCGATTGTGTATTGTCAGGCCTATGTGGTGTGTGTATTCCTTGTCATGTCTATTTGCCACTCATGTTTACCTTAATTGTTATGTTCACATATTATCTGATTGGCTATTGCCCTCTAATTTTGTGTATCGAACCATTTCAGTCTTTGTTAGTCGTTTTGTATATAAGAGCCTGTAACTGCTGTTAGATCACATCCTGAAGATGACAAATAAAATTTTGTCGAAATATTGAGACTGTCACCATGCGTTTATTAAGTTTATTCGGAGTTACTTTGCTTCTGCATTAATTCCTTAATTTCCCCTAAAAATACATTATGAACAGAGGGAGAATCCAGTCTTGAAGTCCATACATATTCCATAATTTTCTTAATTGGATTCATCTAATTGACATTAACTCTGTTGAGGTATGATAACTACAGTATTGTCCAGTCAGATAAATCATTGATTGGCATGTCTTCAGAAAGAGCAGTAGCTTCCATACCTTCGTCTTGCTTTCCCACGCACATATCATACATTTGACTACCTTTTTTAACATTCAAGGAATCAACACGTTTATAATGCAATGACATATACACAATTTTATTCTTGTACCTTGTTCCATGCATATTCCATATAAGTGGCCTTGGTATATGCCATACAGTCCTAAAAATCTTATTTTTCCCATACATTTGCCAGACATTACCATTTTACCGTTGCCCGTGCATCTTCTATACAGTCTCAATACAGCTTCCATATACCCCAGGGACGCCCGTCATACATTAGCCATACATTAACCATACATTTTATTGTCCCCCGCCGCAACGCGGCCGGAGACTTTAAAATGGTTCTTGCTTCTATGTGTCCGTGCAAATACTTCGTAAGCAATAACTTCTAAATGCTTTGTCGGATTCCTCCGAAATTTGGCATCTGCATTCTTTGCGACAAGACGTCTCTTGGTATTACGTTTCAGCAAGATCCGCCTGTAGGTGGCGCCACTGGGGTCTTGCTTCTATGTGTCCGTGCATGCACGGACATGTCCGTGCAAATACTTCGTAAGCAATAACTTCTAAATGCTTTGTCGGATTCCTCCGAAATTTGGCATCTGCATTCTTTGCGACAAGACGTTTCTTGGTATTACGTTTCAGCAAGATCCGCCTGTAGGTGGCGCCACTGGGGTCTTGCTTCTATGTGTCCGTGCATGCACGGACATGTCCGTGCAAATACTTCGTAAGCAATAACTTCTAAATGCTTTGTCGGATTCCTCCGAAATTTGGCATCTGCATTCTTTGCGACAAGACGTCTCTTGGTATTACGTTTCAGCAAGATCCGCCTGTAGGTGGCGCCACTGGGTCTTGTTCCAATCTTTAGTGCATGTCCCTGCAAATACTTCGTAAGTGATAACTCCTAAATGCTTTGTCGGATTCCTCCGAAATTTGGCATCTGCATTCTTTGCGACAAGACGTCTGTTGGTATTACGTTTCAGCAAGATCCGCCTGTAGGTGGTGCCACTGGGTCTTGTTCCAAACTTTAGTGCATGTCCGTGGATGTTCGTGCAAATGCTTCATAAGCGATAACTCCTAAATGCTTTGTCAGATTCCTCCGAAATTTGGCAGCTGCATTCTTTGCGACAAGACGTCTGTTGGTATTACGTTTCAGCAAGATCCGCCTGTAGGTGGCGCCACTGGGTCTTGTTCCAGTATTTAGTGCATGTCCGTGCAAATACTGCGTAAGCGATAACTCCTAAATGCTTTGTCGGATTCCTCCGAAATTTGGCATCTGCATTCTTTGCGACAAGACGTCGCTGGTATTATGTTTCAGCAAGATCCGCCTGTAGGTGGCGCCACTGGGTCTTGCTCCAATCTTTAATGCATGTCCGTTCATGTTTGTTCAAATCCTTCGCGAGCGATAACTTTCAAACAATTTGTCGGATTTCTTCGAAATTTGGTAAATGCATTCCCTGCGACAAAACACCGTTGGTGATGCGTTTCAGCAAAATCCACCCGGAGGTGGCGCCACTAGAGTTCATTCCATTATTCCATGCTGCAAGTGATAACTTAGAAACACTTGGTCGAATTTCTTTGAAATATCCTACATATGTACCTTTCTGGGTAACAAGAGAAACGTTGCGGCTCATCGGATTCTTCTCAAATTTGGCATGCATTTACCATGCCAGGAGCTGTTGCCTGGGATTGCCTTTCGCTCACTTGCACTCACAGGTGGCGCCATCTGGTGGCAACATCACAAATTCGTTTCCGGGTAATAACTTGAGAACTGGCCATCGGATTCTTCTCAAATTTTGTATGAATGTACCGTGACGTAGATGTCGCTTGATAATGCATTTCACTGACTTGTGCCTAGAGGTGGCGTCACCTGGTGTCAAAATCTAAATTTGGTTTCTGGGCAATAACTTGAGGACCCTCATCGGATTCTTGTATGCAGGTGTCCCCACGATACCATGTTCCTTGGGATTGTATTTTTCCCGCTTCTGCCTACAGGTGGCGTCTCCTGGTGGAAAAATTTGTTTCCGGGCAATAATTTGGCAACTGCTCATCAGATTATTTTCAAATTTTGTATTCATATGTGACCCGCCCCAAATAACATGAACACCGGTGGACATCTAGTACCGGCAATAACTTGAGGACCCCTCTTCAGAGTCTCAAAGTTCATTTGCCGATACCATGACATGAGATGTCATTTGGGATTGTGTTTTGCCTGCTTGCACCTACAGGTGGTGACTCCTTGTGGCAAAGTCTAAATTTGGTTTCTGGGCAATAGGTTGAGGATGCCTTCATATTCTTGTCAAATTTAGTTTGCAGATAATATGGCATGAATTGTCTCTTGGGGTTGCATTTCGGTTACATAATTTTCATGCTACATGGTAAAGAAAATATATTACAGTAGCAATCAACATTCAGTCAGCCATTCGGAGTTGATCTCAACACCTGGGAAGGTGGAAAGACCCCTCTGCTTCTTACGCCTGTGAAGTAGCTGTTGCCATCCTCATGAATATCTTCTGAAACCGACAGCGCTTATAAATATTGCTGCCATTTTGGCGGGGGACCTAGCATCCTCTGGCTGCTTGTTTTGGTAAGGGGAGTTTCTCTAGATGACGACTTTTCAACGAATATCATATGGATTAAGAATACTGATCAGCGACACAGATTTGATATTTTTGGAACATCATGATGTCTTGCCGGCATCATTGAAAACTGTTGACCGCTTCTCTCTTGCAGGAAACAAGCCTATGTTTATGTATACTATGATTGTCTTTTTGAATTTGGTGCTAATACTGTTATGGGGAAAATGGAATAGGTCTTTGGATTATGGACGCGGATGTTCTCTAATGGACGACGGCTGGATTATGAATGACGGACTAGACGCTTGTAACTGAATAGGTGAAATTATGACAAGTTGCATTCGAGCTATAATTTAAAATATCCAGTCGTACAATGTCAGGATATCAGGAAATATTCCAACCTCGGTTATGCAATGCTTACCCGAATGCAGCATTCTCGTAGAAATCGATATTTCAGATTGGAAGATAACACATTGATTTATGTTTTCTATTTTCAAGTTTTTCTTCTTAATCAGAAAGTTATTTCCCGTCAATCAGCCCAACCTCTAGTAGCGAGTGAACCACTTTCTACGAAAGATATTGTAATTTTGAGTGAAAAGTAGTGTTACTTGCTTCAACATTTCCAGGGAAATCCTAATTGTGTGCCCACAAAAATTCTGTTACATGACACCGTTAACGGATAAGAAAGAGTTTATGGTGATTTTAACCTTCAGTTATCCTGATGGTAGAATTATAGCTTCGAACGATCCAAATGTGGTGCCCTCATATCGATAGAAAGAAATAAATTCAAATTAATTCATTACAGTTTCGCAAGTTAGTTGTTTAATGTACATATATCATGGACAACAGCGGTTCTGGAGACAGAACAATCCATCACATGCTCGGCACCTACTCCTAATCTGTTTCAGATCGATTGACTGAACCTATGTCAAACTCGAAGCGTTCGACAGAATAATTTCCCCTTCAGTTTATACAGGCGGATCTATATGAATGAGTGAGTAAAGAGTTCCAGATAACCAATATTAGTATACAATATGACAGGTCATTTGAATTCATCAAATATTTTACAGCAAATTTCTCGATCACCTCATTTATTTTCAATGTCAGCCGATTATCCTTGTTGTTCGTCTCTTGGATCTTTGCAATTATACCACAGCAAACTTATCCAGTTTTGTCAATCTAGAGACCACTATCCAGAGGTTCTTCCAGATTAAACTTGATTTTGAGTGTTAGGAAATTAGCAAACAGAACGGCGGATCAATCACAGTTAGGCTACTTCTGCTATAATGAGGAGTCACGTATTATTCTGGAAACTGGTTGGTCAACCAAGAGGTCTAAATTTAATGTTCGATTTGAATTATTGGTAGTTAATTTGTGAGAAATATGTCGTTTCTGGAGATCCATTTATATCATGGAATGCGATATCCAAATGAACTTTCGAGTCATGTTTAGAGTACATTTGGTCGCTGTCACGCTTCAAAGGCAGTCATGCGGATTAAGTTCGCAGTTACGACATATCAAAGAATCTAACGTTTGCCCGGTATTGGGTATGAACCCATGTACAGTCACAATCAAAGCGTGACTGAGATACATGACGACTTTTCAACGAATATCATATGGATTAAGAATACTGATCAGCGACACAGATTTGATATTTTCGGAACATCATGATGTCTTGCCGGCATCACTGAAAATTATTGACCGCTTCTCTCTTGCAGGAAATTAGCCTATGTTTATGTATACAATGATTGTCTTTTTGTCCCCCGCCGCAACGCGGCCGGGGACTTTAAAATGGTTCTTGCTTCTATGTGTCCGTGCATGCACGGACATGTCCGTGCAAATACTTCGTAAGCAATAACTTCTAAATGCTTTGTCGGATTCCTCCGAAATTTGGCATCTGCATTCTTTGCGACAAGACGTCTCTTGGTATTACGTTTCAGCAAGATCCGCCTGTAGGTGGCGCCACTGGGGTCTTGCTTCTATGTGTCCGTGCATGCACGGACATGTCCGTGCAAATACTTCGTAAGCAATAACTTCTAAATGCTTTGTCGGATTCCTCCGAAATTTGGCATCTGCATTCTTTGTGACAAGACGTCTCTTGGTATTACGTTTCAGCAAGATCCGCCTGTAGGTGGCGCCACTGGGGTCTTGCTTCTATGTGTCCGTGCATGCACGGACATGTCCGTGCAAATACTTCGTAAGCAATAACTTCTAAATGCTTTGTCGGATTCCTCTCCGAAATTTGGCATCTGCATTCTTAGCGACAAGACGTCTCTTGGTATTACGTTTCAGCAAGATCCGCCTGTAGGTGGCGCAACTGGGTCTTGTTCCAATCTTTAGTGCGTGTCCGTGCAAATACTTCGTAAGCGATAACTCCTAAATGCTTTGTCGGATTCCTCCGAAATTTGGCATCTGCATTCTTTGCGACAAGACGTCTGTTGGTATTACGTTTCAGCAAGATCCGCCTGTAGGTGGCGCCACTGGGTCTTGTTCCAATATTTAGTGCATGTCCGTTCATGTTTGTTCAAATCCTTCGCGAGCGATAACTTTCAAACAATTTGTCGGATTTCTTCGAAATTTGGTAAATGCATTCCCTGCGACAAAACACCGTTGGTGATGCGTTTCAGCAAAATCCACCCGGAGGTGGCGCCACTAGAGTTCATTCCATTATTCCATGCTGCAAGTGATAACTTAGAAACACTTGGTCGAATTTCTTTGAAATATCCTACATATGTACCTTTCTGGGTAACATGAGAAACGTTGCAGCTCATCGGATTCTTCTCAAATTTGGCATGCATTTACCATGCCAGGAGCTGTTGCTTGGGATTGCCTTTCGCTCACTTGCACTCACAGGTGGCGCCACCTGGTGGCAACATCACAAATTCGTTTCCGGGTAATAACTTGAGAACTGGCCATCGGATTCTTCTCAAATTTTTTATGAATGTACCATGACATAAGATGTTGCTTGATAATGCATTTCACTGACTTGCGCCTAGAGGTGGCGTCACCTGGTGTCAAAATCTAAATTTGGTTTCTGGGCAATAACTTGAGGACCCTCATCGGATTCTTCTCAAATTTGGTATGCAGATGTCCCCACGATACCATGTTCCTTGGGATTGTATTTTTCCCGCTTCTGCCTACAGGTGGCGTCTCCTGGTGGAAAAATTTGTTTCCGGGCAATAATTTGGCAACTGTTCATCAGATTATTCTCAAATTTTGTATTCATATGTGACCCACATGAACACCGGTGGGCATCTAGTACCGGCAATAACTTGAGGACCCCTCTTCAGAGTCTCAAAGTTCATATGCCGATACCATGACATGAGATGTCATTTGGGATTGTGTTTTGCCTGCTTGCACCTACAGGTGGTGACTCCTTGTGGCAAAGTCTAAATTTGGTTTCTGGGCAATAGGTTGAGGATGCCTTCATATTCTTGTCAAATTTAGTTTGCAGATAATATGCCATGAGTTGTCTCTTGGGGTTACATAATTTTCATGCTACATGGTAAAGAAAATATATTACAGTAGCAATCAACATTCAGTCAGCCATTCGGAGTTGATCTCAAAACCTGGGAAGGTGGAAAGACCCCTCTGCTTCTTACGCCTGTGAAGTAGCTGTTGCCATCCTCATGAATATCTTCTGAAACCGACAGCGCTTATAAATATTGCTGCCATTTTGGCGGGGGACCTAGCATCCTCTGGCTGCTTGTTGAATTTGGTGCTGATGCTGTAAAATGGAATATGGAATAGATCTTCGGATTATGGACGCGGATATTCTTTAATGGACGACGGCTGAATTATGAATGACGGACCAGACGCTTGTAATTGCTTATTTTGTCTTACTACGTATTTATATCCATTTGAAAGACACGTTGTCTTGACAATTTTTAGAGTGTAGAAATTTTAGCTCACCAAAGATGCCCTAAAGCTTTATTTCTACGTCGTAAATATGTATGTGAGCCCCTGGCTAGCCACTCCAGAAGACAAAGTGTCGTATTGCGTGCCAGAGACGGAGGCTTTCTAAAGTAGGTTCATATTGTGTTCCTAAAATCTATTTAAAAACATTCACCAGTATTGCAAAAATATAACGGTATTGAAAGAGGAGTTTGTTCGAGTCCCCGAGAAGACGGTTACGGAGAGTTTATCAGTGTCCAAATCATCCATTCTTCGCCTGATCTTATATGAAATGTACACGAGAGATGGTCATACATGAAGATTTTTTACTGTTACTCGGAAATTTAATTCTATGAATTTCTTACGCTGTATAGGATTAGAAAAAATGAAAATCGATTGTCTAAATGAGCAATATTAAGAGCTCCCTAGATCGTCTGAATTCAACCGATTACAAGGGTGAGCTCATATAGGGGTTCTATCCAGGACAGGTCGATGAATATACGTCATATCCATTAACTGGAGTTTGTATTCTTACAGAGTGATTTACCCTGCATCTTCGAGTTCTATAAGTCCAAATTTCATCACAGTGGCGAAACATTATTTAACACATTTAATCTTTCGGTCAAGATTTGGGATGCGCTTCTTCAAATGACAAAGAATTCGAATTATTCCATTTACACAATCATACAGCAATATCGAGTTTGTGTATGAAGTGTTTGAATTTTTATCGTTTGAATGTATACGTCCAGTCATGTGTCATATCTGGCATGAGGTTGAAGTCTAACAAACGCCATATGGAACTAAATCAAATTGTAAAGAGGGTATGATTGAAGCTGACCAAGATTGAAAAGCATTTTCATTTCGATGTGAATACAACAATTATCTCTCCTCAGCCTGGAAAACAATCCCATGCTAGTAAGGAATAATACAAAACATACCGCTTGAAATACTCGCTTAGGCTACCATTAAAACTCACTACAAAAAAACTTATCCCTTCTCAAACTGTATCCGCTATTGGTCGCTTCTATCCCGGGCTTCGAAAATTTTCCCGCCTAACCATTTTATTCCTCATTATGTAAAAAAAAAAACGAATACTCGTCCAATACTGTACTCTGTGTATCAAGAAACTACATATTCTCAATATATTGATATATTTATATTAATCTGGAAAACAATCCTATGTTAGTAAGGAATAGAACAAAACATACCGCTTGAAATACTCCCTTAGGCTACCATTAAAATTCACTACACGCAGTGAAAACGTATCCCCTCTCAAACTGTATCCGCTATCGATCGCTTCTATCCCGGGCTTCGAACAAAAATTTCCCACCTAACCATTTTATTCCTCGTTATGTATAAAACAACGAACATTCGTCCAATACTGTTGGGCCTAAAAAAACTGTTTACCGGTTCAATGTATCAAGAAACTACATATTCTCAATATATTTTATTGTATGCCTGGTTAGAGTTTTGTTCTAATGGTGACTTTCGAATAAGGTCTTTCGATGATGGACGCGAAGGACTGGATAGTGAGTGTTGATCTGGCACAGTAATACACAAATCTATGGGTACTGATTGTTGATCTGACACAGGAATACACACATCTATGGATACTGAGTGTCGATCTGACACAGGAATACACAAATCTATGGATAGTGAGTTGATCTGACATAGGAATACACACATCTATTGACAGTGAGTGTTGATCTGACACAGTATTATACAAATCTATGGGTACTGAATGTTGATCTGACACAGTAATACACAAATCTATGAGTGCTGAGTGTTGATCTGACACAGGAATACACAAATCTATGGATAGTGAGTGTTGATCTGACACAGGAATACACTATCTATGGATACTGAGTGTTTATCTGACACAGGCATACACAAATCTATGCATTCTGAATGTTGATCTGACGCAGGAATACACAAATCTATGGATACTGGTTGTTGATCTGACGCAGGAATACACAAATCTATGCCAACCTGGTGCGGTTATTTTTGCGGGAAACAGATGTCATATGTATCCAGTCAACATATTACATATCTAACCAAATAAACCCAAAAGGCCAACATTCTGAAACTAGGACTGAGAATTCAGAGAAAATAATTATAGGTTATTGGTTGAATACTGACTGATGTGGACGAGTTCTATTTTTGTGGGGCGAAGATGTGCGGACGAGCTTGCGAGTCCGCACATTCGCCCCACAAAAATAGGACGAGTCCACATCAGTCAGTATTCAACCAATAACCTATTTATTATACATCTAAATAGCTAAATGATAACTTAGCAACACGAGGTATGTTTTCAAAGTTGAATATATTCATAATTTCATAAAGACAAGTACCTGTAACATTCGTAGTAAAATACGTAGTAACAGATTTGTGAATGGCGTATTGATATAGAACAGTCAACATATGGTAAATAGGTCACGAATTCAGCACGCGCTCCCAGGGAAACAGTTCTGAACAGTCACGCGGGAGGATTTAGCGCAAATTTTCAACAATACCAGATACAAAAGTGATTATCTATCATTCATGGGATGTGAGACTAATGTTAAATGTACAGTTATTCAGTATAGCTCCTCACTATTTTGTTTTTTCTGTGAATCTATGAACGTCTGCACATTTGGAACTGCAACATCTCTCGAGGACGTACTGGTTTCAACACTGATTGTGGACACCGAAATTTCCTCCTCAAATGGTGTAAACATTAAATCAAGTTCATTTCCACTTAGATCGGACAGCCACTTTGCAAGATCAGTCCCAACATTCGTGTCATCGCTCGCCATGTTTATGTTGTTATCGTCTGCTATTGCACTTGCGTGACCTTTCGTTTGTAAATAAAAAATAGTCCCGGCGAAGCATGACCCTTCGTTGCTAGGATACACTGTCCAATAAGTAACTGTCCAATATGGGAGAATACTGGACTCGCGTGATAATGTTATAAGGATAGGACAGGGGCATAGGTGTATAATAAGGAATGATATTTTACGCGGGATGCTCGTATTAATGTCAACATTATCCGGTATCTTAACTACAATTGAGCGAATACAAGGGTAACTAATGACAATGACTGCTGTCACGTTTTTAACATGTCGTGTCCGGCGGCATTTATTGATTTCATCGTTGTGTTGTTCGTTGATGTGAGATAATAAACACACGATATGACTAACCATACATCTGACTAGATCTCTCACCATTCGACAGGCATATGTTGTGTTCATTACATATTAGTTAAACCCTCTCATACTCAATAGAGCAGTGTAGATGTATATTCCGCATGATCATCAGTGCGCTAATAAACAATCACTCACAGACCAGCCGGTAACTCGCCGTGAAAGGAAACTACTCTAATAGAATAATCCTTTTTCCAAGAAGATCTTGTAGGGCAATTTATTCCTGAAAGTTGTTGGACAGTCGGAGGTTAATATTGTTACATACGATACTTTTGACAAGTTAAGAAACTCAACGGATCATACATAAACAAAGGGCAAAGAAAATTTCCAAACTGAAGGCAGTACATATTAATAATATTTTATTTTTGACAATCAATACAACAAAAATTGTGTGCGTATAATACTGGCTTTGGTTTACAGTATTATAGAAATAGAATATAAGGTTGTCGAAAGCTTCTCCAATGTTATGGTTCCACAACGGTTCCACCACCCAGATCCGATATGTGTACATATCCGGAAAGCAGATCAAACAGGAGCCTCAAACAATCTGGAATTTTTCTCAAAACTTTTTGGACTGAACGTAAACTAGAGAACGTTGTAAATTGAGCAACCAACCGATACTGATACACAGTTTTTTTCTCCATTCTATGTTCCTGCTATCGTATTACTGAAAATAAAACGGTTATTTCAATTTACCTTGTAAATTTACCCATTTTAAGCAGCAACAATAACAACCGACGCAAACTATAGAATGATTCGAATAGCCCTCTTTCCTGGAAAAAGATCAACATTATTTTTCATCCATGCAGTTTTCCACAGGCAGCATTATATAAACAGCAAGTAGTTTGATGGATTAGCTTAAATTATGCAGCCTGTATGATTGCTTCCATGACATCCAGGTGTTTTACAATCCTTTAAATTTCGTTTGATAATATTCATAGTTTTGATCTTTATCCTCCAGACCTGTCCTGATTGAATCACCCCTATTTAACAAACATAGCTAGTAGATTCATCGTTTATGGACATAATTTTTTGGCACATTGCATCAGACAACCCTTGATATACTGATTCACGGGCACCTATGTGAACATTATAGCCTAATTTATAAAGGAGAGAGATACATGCTATGCTACTATGAGTGACATGTGGGATTTCAATGCCACCCTACCCCACGTGGCCGATTGAGGTTCAGCGCAGTCTGGGATGGGTGGTGGTGGGGGGTCGGGGGGTCCGCCCCTCAAATATTTGTGTCACCCATAAGATTAGAGTGCTGAAACTTCCTACACCATATTTTGGGTCACGGTCTAACAGCAAATGTAAACAAGATGGGATTGATGGATCTAATGACATTTCAGCAAATATTTTCCGGTCATTTTTTTGGAAAAAAAATATTATTTCAATCAAACCAAATTAGCTTAATTCACCATTAGACAGAACAAATGCGACAAAATGACGAAACACGCACAACTCATTGGGAACGTGATGTGCCTCTAGTTAATATAACCATACCATACTGAGCCAATAGTGTCTATGAAAATATTTCTGTACTAGTACTCTATCAACCCAAAGATAAGCTTTCGAAAAAACGTATAGAAAATAAACAACTGATGGAAGGAACCAATCTTAAGATGAAATATTTAGTAAAAGCACTTAGTTCGGTCGAGCTAACGAGATACCTGTCACTTATTAGTTTGATAGACTACGAATAAACATGCAATTTGCTTCATGTGCGGTGTAAAATCGATTTTCGTCCAACTCACGTTGGATCCTTGAACACAATCTTAACACCACGTGTTTGTCTGATATTTGAACTCTACCCTGGCCAAGTCCAGGCAGAAGCTTCGATGTGAGTTAAAATGTTTATATCTATATTCTGGTTTTACTAAACTTACAAATATGCGACAGGGGGAGAGAGAGATTTAAGCTTCAATGTTGCGTTCAGCAATATTTCAGCTATATAGCGACGATCAAACAAAATTCTAAGTACTCAAGCCAATAACTTAGTAATCCAACGCATTAAAACATACACTAAACTTTATGTAACAAACCGATGTCTCTCAAATAACACAAGATGCAATCCTCCCTTACCCGGCTAAAAAGATCTTCCAAAGTAGTCGCTCGATAAAAAGCATCTCTTACAATCTTAAAAAAGTGCAGTCGATAAGGGTATGTTTCACCGTGAGATCTTGGTGGCATGGAATACACCTTGGGACTAGCACTTCTTTAGTAAATATTCGTGAGTTAATCGTGTATTGCCGATTCTCCATCGACTGATCATGGCGCGATCGAAATGTTTCTGGCTGTTCAGATGAGTATAGCTTACAGGGTTTTTTTAACTCATAAAGTTCGTTATTATTCACAGCATCCCATAAAGATTGAAACAGTCGTCTCACAAACACAGATAGAGGGACTGAAATCGTTACATGGGATCACAGGATCAACTTCTTCATCTAGAGCTGTCTTAGCCAATCTATCAGCCTCAGTATTACCTTTGATGCCAACGTGTCTAGGCAACCAACAAAACACAATATCAACCTGTTGATCAAATCTACAGCCATATAACTGTAGAATATTCAAGACAGTGGGATGAGTCGAAGTTCCACTTTTAATTGCTTGAAGACATGACAATGAATCTGAAAATATGACATATGAAATTTCTCTCAGCAGACCAAATTCTTGTGTATACAAGATCTGGCTCGTGTTTGCCTTTTCATATTTCGTTACTGTAATATCCACTTCTGGTTGGGTCAACTGCCATGGTGGAATTGGTAAGAGCTTATTTGTAAAATTTGACTAAGCTTAATATCAGCTGTGTGGTTTCATACGAATTCCAAGAGGCGAAATTATTGAGGGTTTCTTTAAATAGAGATCCGCGAACTGAGGTTTGAAAACATAGTTATATGCAGGATTTGAGTGATTTGAACGCAATTTTGTGATACATTATGGTGGTAGGTTAATTCTTCGAAGTTCTAAAGAAAATTCATCTGCTTCGACATATTAGCTTTCTTTAGGGGATGTTCTGAACACTCCAAGGCAAAGTCTTAGTCCTTGATGCAAAATAGGATCTAGCTTTGCCAAGTTTGATGTTGTAAAACTAGAGCCATAATCAAGTTTGGAACGAACAAGTCATCGATATAAATGGAGAAGTGTTTGCTGATCTTCTCCCCACTTATATTTGGTAACTACCTTCAGCAAATCAAGAGCTCTCGTGCACTTAGCTTTCAAGCAATTTATATGCGATTTGAATGTTAGTCGGTGGTCAAACAATATTCCTAAGAATTTGACCTCTTTTACCACTTTG
>JAVTVY010018623.1:0-27500 GCA_036873755.1 Hanleya hanleyi
GGAAATATCTGTGAATTTCGAAAAAATCCGTGACAAGCCAAGAAACAGAAACCGCTGGGATGTCGACACCAAACCAGGGAGCATGTGTGTGCCGCTGACCAAAATCATTAGCTTCATAGTTTAGTGCGTTCATTTCATCCATGTGGTATACTGAACATCGGATTTACCGATGGAAATATCTGTGAATTTCGAAAAAATATATATGGAATGAGATTCGTGGTGATACCCATATTTTTTTAGGATACGAATGCATCGTGATGAAGGCTTCATGGTGTGTTATACCCACCTAGGAAAAAACAGCCCCAGATATGCATCAAACGCCCGGGAGTATGGAATATAGGTATACATCTGGACTAAACTCTTTTATCAGGTAAGCTAGACTTTAGTACTATACTTGCGTTGAAACCCATGCAGACAACCTATTCAAATTTCAATGCATTGGCAACATAGCGTGGCACGAAATATACGATACGATACGATACGATACGAATTTTATTACGATCAAAGTAAACGTACAGTGATCAAGGGGAAGTAACTCCCAACATAAACAAACACACTGATTTCAGCAATTATAAACACATACACTGATAATATACGCGCCCCTGTTGACCAGGATTTTTTTATACTCCCACAACAACAGACAATTTGAAGACAATTTTCTAGCGGGGTCTTTTCTTGAACATAATTGATGTAATATACTCTTCTTTTTGTGGACGCTAAATATAGGGGAGAAAATGGCAACATTGTGACCAAACCATAACAGTTGACAGCTGTAAAAATAGATACCGTGTAATAAAATGAGAGAGAACATTTCAATCTGCCAATTTTCGAGATGGAAATTTTTTCTTGACGAAATAGAAATGAACGCGAATCTATATTCTACAAAACATTTTTCTTGACGAAATAGAAATGAACGCGAATCTATATTCTACAAAACACTAGAAAATATTAGCGTAGGTGAATTTTTTTAGACTCATTTTAGACTGTTTTGTGCTTTCATCGAAAGTGAAAACACATCTCGAAAAGTGTGTAGCAGTGTCGATATAAAACTTCAACCTAGATGTAAAAATAGATACCGTGGCATAAATTAGAGAGAGCATTTCAGTACACCTCAAAAAAATGAAACCTGGACGGGTATCCTTCATCTCGAGGGGTCGCAAGTTCGATTCTTGCTTTCATTATGTGAGTATGTGTTGGACATGTGATCTTTAAATTTTATTATCACCAGACTAGCTTGAATGTTTTATGAACGCTAAATGTAGGGGGGAAAATGGCAACATTGTGGCCTAACCATAACAGTTGACAGCTGGAAAAGATGTAAAAATAGATAAAAATTAGATAGAGCAGCTCAATACACCTAAACGGTATAGTTCAACCCCACCCCCAGCCCAACCGTACCCCACTGGACCAATAGTGGCTCCCCTAGATGCCAAAACGTCTATTTCCATACCCTTGGTCCACCGCGCATGCGCAGAATGACGCTATTTCAACCCACTAGTCCAGTGAGATGCCCCTTCACGAATGCTTCACATTGATACCTCATATGACCCACTGGACCAATAGTGGCTCCCCTAGATGCCAAAACGTCTATTTCCATACCCTTGGTCCACCGCGCATGCGCAGAATGACGCTAGTCCAACCCCACACCCAGCCCATCAGATGCCCCCTCACCTAGGCTTCACATTGATACCTCACTCGACCCCACTGGACCAATAGTGGCTCCCCTAGCTCCAACACGGCTATTTCCATATCCTTGGGCCACCGCGCATGCGCAGAATGCGGATATTTCAATCCCACACACAGCCCATCAGATGCCCCTTCACGAATGCTTCACTTTGATACCTCACTCGACCCCATCGGACCCTTAGTGGCTTCCCTAGCTCCAACACGGCTATTTTCATACCCTTCGGCCACCGCGCATGCGCAGAAGGCCCCCCACACCCAGCCCATTAGATGCCCCTTCACATAAGCTTCACTTTGATACCTCACTCGACCCCATCCGACCATTTTATCTAGGGACTACTTTTTCTTCGCGGAAGCTTTATCCCGAGACCGAATCACCGCCAAAACCGCGCCCAGACCGCATCACCGCGGATGAATACATCCAGGCCGCCATCCGCCATCTTAAACCCACCACCCACCCACCACCACCACAGCCGCCATCTTAAACCCACCACCCACCCACCACCACCACAGCCGCCATCTTAAACCCACCACCCACCCACCACCACCACAGCCGCCATCTTAAACCCACCTCCCACCCATCCACCACCACAGCCGCCATCTTAAACCCACCACCCACCCACCACCACCACAGCCGCCATCTTAAACCCACCACCCACCCACCACCACCAGCCGCCATCTTAAACCCACCACCCACCCACCACCACCACACATGACCCCATGTGACACAATACTCGCTTCTGATTGGCTGTCGCGTGACGTCACAGAGGTCATATGCAAATTTTTGGGGGCAATCGACCTCTATTTACTCTTTGTATACTACTGACGAATGTGTTTCTCTTAAACGTGTATAGGATAGGCTTTAGCAAATTGTAGGCATCCTGCTTGCCCAGCCACTGCTGTAGATCATCACTCTTGACAATACAGTTTCGGCGAAATGAAGGCTGGCTCACTCTCCTCGTCCCTTATATAGCTTTCCAAATAGCATGCCTCCCTCAAAATAATTGGGAGGCAGTGGGGTGTGGAATATATGCTGTTTATAGCTTGTTTCAATTCACCCACGGCACCCACGGAACGGAGTAACGGAAGTTTAGTCTCCACGACAAAATGATCCCCACATAAATTCAGCACACTCGCAGATGCAACTTGGATTTGTACGGCGGCTATCTTTTCTTGAAGATTTTAGCTAGCGCCATCATCCAAGACGGATCAAAAGCGAAATTCAAAATGATACGGTTGATTATCTGGGAAATAACTGGTAGATTCGGAACTGCTGACCACGATATACTGATCCATGGAATTAAAGGGTAGTTAAGTGATGTGACAAGTATGTATATAGCCGTGTTAGATGTTCGTGGTTAAGGGTTTGGAGATGTACTTACATACAGGTAAGTATGTGAAGCTACAATAGGCAACCCCTTCCAAGAACATAATTCGGGGGACAGCTTTATAGGCGTCCAAAGTTTTCATATCATCTCATATATGCAAAGGGTGGCTCGTATATATTTGTCAATGGGCACTTGCTGCCTCGGTGTACATAGTAGCGTGGTGTTGGGTATGGTCGTGATAATATTGACGTGGGATGTTTTAGGAACGCAGGTCGGGCAGATTTTAGGGGTACAGGCTGAAATCTACACCGCCGTTAGTTTAAATAAGGAGGAGAATAGCAACAATGGAGGCGATGTTCAATTTGATTAGCGTTCTTTGGTATGGATCCATTATGTTAACATGCCATACCAATTTTGACTAATGAGTCAGAAACTCACTGGTTGATTCTATTGATAGAGCCATGAGAGAGCCACTCGTGTTTCTCTCGTTCTGCGGAATTCCTGACACCATCAGTGGATTTACAATGTAGGTCAGGGTTATCTTATTCAGCGGTCATTTCTATTGCTAAAAATCTCATAGTTATTACATAAATATCTAAGGACCTGGCTCTCTATCTATTTACTGAATTACACCTCGAAGAATTTGTTTTACGGAGGATTTCATAATAGTTCACCAAGATATCTTTCAGTGACAAGAAATTACATGCCTAGACTGAATCAAAACAATGTAATGTAACATTGCACCTCCTATCTTTAGTTGCCAACTTCTAATAATATGTTTATTTCATTTAAATTGAAAGTTTGCAACGCCAGACACAACACTTCTGTTCAATTTCACACTTGCTGGAGTGACATGGCGTGTTTGTAAACATCACATCAGCCACAAACGGCCAACTATTATGGAATCCCCTGTAATTCTGTAATAATTATGTAAGATATACGATTAATACTTCTACAATTATCGATTCTACAGGCGGAGATACTGAGGAATATTATCGGTATGTTAAACGTTGTTTTCCTTATCAATCGTCGTTCCTCATAACCTTTCTCAAGCCTGGTATATGACAATGACTGGTGCGTCTGCCTGGTATATGCCAATGACTGGTGCGTCTGCCTGGTATATGACAATGACTGGTGCGTCTGCCTGGTATATGACAATGACTGGTGCGTCTGCCTGGTATATGACAATGACTGGTGCGTCTGCCACAGAAGCAATTGCATTCAGCATTCGTCTTCTGATTGGCTTCCACATTCTTCGTTCGATCAGCTTTTACATTTGTCCTTTGAGTAGCTTTTACGTTCCTTTGTCGATTGCCTTCTGCGCTCTCTTCGTGCATTCAGTCAACTGCGTTCAATCGATCGCTTATGCATTCGATTTCGTTTGCTGATTTAGGCGATCATTAAATTATGATTTTTGACTCATGTATACACTGGCCATATCACTCATCATTATCACTTCTCGCATTCATGGCATCTGACCTTACGTTATCTCATTGCCACAGCTCTCCATTCAGTTCTATTGGAACCCCTACTGTCTTGCGTCACTGTGGTGAAAATGTGTATGGTCATTGCTACGCTCTGGTCCCTCTTTACAATGACTGTGGTGCTTGAAGTACGCGCCAAAAACACAACCACCAAGCCCAGTAACACCTTAGGTTCACAATTTTGTGCTTGTTCTTTCGCATGGGAGTCCTGCGTGCTTGTAAGACTGTTCTGTGTCACACCAATCACCCATCTTATCTGGAAACAAATTTGGAATATGCTCATAATGGTCTTTCGACTTCGGTAATCGATTGTTGCAGTCCTCTTTCGATTGCTCTCATTGGTAAATGCATGTCATTATTGGTTGGAGGATTTGTCCTTCGGCCGTAGGCATTGATTGATCCATCTGGCTTTCGAATATAGTCATTGATTGCTACATTTTTTCGACTGTAGTCATTGACATTGACTGCACTCATTGATTGCTACATTGTTGTCAATGGTTGACGCAATCGGCTTTTAACGACTGTTGGCATTGGTGACTTTCTCTTCACACGGCATTTCCTCAATATGAGTTGGAGTTCAATTGCCTAATCAGCACACAATATCAGCACACTGCTGTACCCAGTATCAGTCTATTAGTATAGTAACCTTCCAAACGCACAAGGAATGTTTATTATCTTGTTTATCTTAGATTATTAACTACCCTGATAACCCCAACTCTGCTTTTTTTTGACTAAATGTGTAGTATTAAAAATTCACTTAGTAAGATTAAACATGATGTATTAGTGTCAAAATGTCCACACCATAGGTGGATTATATTTACCTTTGCTTGAATCACAATCATGGCATGCGTCAATTTGAATTTGGTTAGTAACCTGGACGAAGAGAGACGACATTTGTGGTACGCAAGTACAGATATCACTGACGAAGATTTCACAGAAGGTAATCATTTAGTATATCGTGCTTTAATTCTGCAAATTTGGGTCCACTAAGTGAGATATACAAACTCAAACAGAAAAACCAAGCTATTTTTTAACAGCCATTTAGCCCTTCAAATGTTAATTTCGTCTTATAATTGAGTAATTATAATTGAAATGAGGTTAAATGGTCGATGGAAAACGCTGTCGGCATACTGATACTGACACCGCAGACTTCTAAAAACTTCACAAGAACCAAAAGTAATTCCGTGAAAATTTGCTTCCCAGACACGCTTTTATTGTAGCTGTTCATGTGGAAATCTTGAATGGCATGACCACACGGTCCCTAGCTCCGGCTTGAGCGGTATATGATACAAATATTTCAGAGCGTTGATGTAATAGTCCTATCAAGTCATATGTTGGAAAATGAAGTACTATTTGATCGCCAGATAGAAAAAGAGTATTTATAGAATGCAAGTTCGTATTCGGAACAAATACGTGTGAGGCCGGTTGTCGATCAAGAGATTCATTCTCCACTCTCTCCATTTGTACAGAGGGCAAGCCTGGAAGACGAGACGTCCACCAGCAGAATCTCACCATATGCAGGCAACAATTAAACGAAATAAACGCAACATTAAAAGAGTGATGTAAAACGATGACGGCGTACTGATAATAAGTCATATGACCCCACAGACAAATATACTAACTGCATATTTCTAAAAACATCACAATAACCAAACTGATCCCTGTGATGATTAGTATCTCAGCCACGCTTTTTTGTAGCTGGTCATGTGGACATCTTGGCATGAACACACGGCCCTTAGGTTCGGCTTGAACGATAGAAGATACAAATATTTCAAGAGCGTTGATGTAATAGCCCTATCAAGTCATCTGTAAACGAGAGATCCTGAAGGATCTTGGCGCCCACCATTGTCCGATAATTGTAAGCTAATGACAAGAGGATTTTTTTTGTCCATTGTTACTGAGAACAAATGATTTGTAATTTTGTTTGCAGAATTTCGAATTTGAGTGAAAAAGATCGAAAAAGGACACTGGAAAACACCAAGATATTATCTTTTTTAGTTTCTTGAGATTTCTTGAAACTGTACTTGATGTCGGTTGTTATAGTACAAGTGAGAGCAAAGTTAGTCTGAAAGTGAATGTCCGGAGGATTCTTCGTCTTCGTTTTGTAGTATTTTTTTTTTTTTTGCACACGTCATTATTGGGTACTGGAAGCAAACGCAAATCTCATTGACAGTTTGGCATGAGCTATGAAACATATTACCTAAGATTTTATAATTAGGAACGAATGCTAATTCTGTTCTGTTTACTGAGATATCTCTTTTAAGATACCATGCTCGAAAATAGTAAGATGGTACACAACTTAATACTGAAGGGATCCGGTCCGTGCAGTAATGTTGAAACTTTGAAAGTGTCTGAATCCTGATTATCTCCCTTTGATCGAAATACGCAGTAGTCTACAGTTGTCGAGCTGTGATGTTGCGTCACAAGAGTGACATCCCGTCGTGTATCCTACCCGTCGGCAGCTGAGTGAGTGAGTGAATAGAATTTAACGTCGCTTTCAACAATATTTCAGCTATATCACGACGAACCAACTAAGCACCACCCAGCCTAGTTGTGTTCCTGCTGCCATCGGCAGACGAAACGGTGGCGCAGTTCACTTGCGACGGCATGGACTAAAGTAAACTGATTTACAATTTGAAGAAGTACATTTTAATTCGGAATCATTTGAACTCCTCGGTATAGAAGGTGAAGGTATGAATATTCTCTGTACTAAGTATATGGAATATGCCCCCACCATTTGATCCGCCGACTCTTGTGATGCAACGGCACAACTCGGAAATACCTTATTAATTTCAAACGTAACTTGGATTTTCGAACCAGACCAAATCCGGTATCTTGCACAACTAGGTCCCATGTGGGACCTGTGAACCAATTTTCAGAAAGATCCATGAAGTAGTTCCTGAAAATTCACGATAATGTTTTAAGGCGAAATTCAAGATGGCCCCCTGGCGGCCATATTGGACTTTCGAATCGGGCCGAAAAAGGTATCCTGAACAACTAGACCCCAAGGTGAACCTGCATATCAAATTTGAGAAAGATCATGCAGTAGTTCCTGAGAAATCGCGATAACAAAGTTTCATGGGGAAATCCAAGCTGGTCGCCTGGTGGCCATATCGGATTTTCGAATCAGACCAGAAAAGGTATCTTGCACAACTAGACCCCCAAGGGGAACCTGTGTACCAAATTTGAGAAAGATCCATGCAGTTCATGTAGTTCCTGAGAAATCGCGATTACAAAGTTTCATGGGGAAATCCAAGATGACTGCCTGTTAGCCATATTGGATTTTCGAATCGGAACAGAAAAGGTATCTTGCACAACTAGACCCCAGGGGAAACCTGTGCACCAAATTTGAGAAAGATCCTTATGGTACTTCCTGGGAAATCACGATAACAAAGTTTCATGGGGAAATCCAAGATGGCCACGTGGTGGCCATATTGGATTTTCTAATCAGACCAGAAAAAGTATCTTGCACAACTAGACCCCAAAGGTGAACCTGCGTATCAAATTTGAGAAAGATCCATGCAGTAGTTCCTGAGAAATCGCGATAACAAAGTTTCATGGGGAAATCCAAGATGGCCGCCTGTTGGCCATGTTGGATTTTCGAATCGCAACAAAAAAGGTATCTTGCACAACTAGACCCCAAGGGGAACCTGTGTACCAAATTTGAGAGAGATCCATGAAGTGCTTCCTGAGAAATCGTGATAACAACGTTTCATGGGGAAATCCAAGATGGCCACCTGGCGGCCATATTGGATTATCGAATCCAGACGAAAAAGATATGTTGCACAACTAGACCCCAAGGGGAACCTGTCTACCAAATTTGAGAGGAATCCATGCATTAGTTCCTGAAAAATCGCGATAACAAAGTTTCATGGGGAAATCCAAGATGGTCGCCTGGTGGCCATATTGGATTTTCGAATCAAACCAGAAAAGGTGTCTTGCACAACTAGACCCTAAGGGAAATCTGTGCACCAAATTTGAGAAGGATCCATGCAGTAGTTCCTGAGAAATCGCGATAACAAGGTTTCATGGGAAAATCTAAGATGACTGCCTGGTGGCCATATTGGATTTTCGAATCGGGACGAAAAAGGTATCTTGCACAACTAGAAACCAAGGGGAACCTGTGTACCAAATTTGAGAGAGATACATGCAGTAGTTCCTGAGAAATCGCGATAACAAAGTTTCATGGGAAATCCAAGATGGTCGCCTGGTTGCCATATTGGATTTTCGAATCAGACCAGGAAAGGTATCTTGCACAACTAGATCCCAAGGGGAACCTGTGTACCAAATTTGAGAAAGATCCATGTAGTAGTTCCTGAGAAATCGCGATAACAAAGTTTCATGGGGAAATCCAAGATGGCGACCTGGTGGCCATATTGGATTTTCGAATCGGACCAGAAAAGGTATCTTGCACAACTAGACCCCAAGGGGAACCTGTGTACCAAATTTGAGAAAGATCCATGCAGTAGTTCCTGAGAAATCGCGATAACAAGTATTGTTTACGGAGGGACTGACTGACTAACTGACGAACTGACTGACGGACGACGGACCACGGACAAAAAGCGATTTGAACAGCCCACCATCTGGTGATGGTGGGCTAAAACACTGATGAACTATTTGACCGTCAGATAGAGAAAAAGGGTATTTATAGAATGCCAGTTCGTATTCAGAACAATACCTGTGAGGCCCGACACCAACCAAGCGCTTCATTCTCCACCATAGATTACATCGAGGACGAAACAATTAGTCGGCGTTATAACTAGGGGACGCCACTCTTTCTGGAATATTAAGAAGAAAAGTAACTCATTCTCTTTAATACATTTATTTTCATATTTATTCATCATAAATTCTATATTTCCACTAATGGACCTTATTATGATCATATTGCATATTGGGGCGAGATGATTATGCTCGGAATATCTATTTCTGTCGTCCAAGGTCAAGATCAAGGTCACTATGAAGAGCCTGTAGACACAGATCAAGGTACAGAGGATAATGTACAAATCTGTAAGTTTATTAATTACATTATATACAGAACGGAATGAATAATACTAGCGATATCTGATTTTCTCCGTCATGTCAGCCAAATACAATAAGTGACTACATGAAGAGAACCATTCAACCAAGGAAGGACAAAGGCCAAGCCTACTGCACATACAGTGCACCCGATTGATATTGTACTAAGGCCTAGATTCTTCGGCCTTCATCTAGCGATGTACAAAAAGTCGCTGAATTTAATGTTTTAGATACGACTTTCAGAAAACTTATCTCCTGATATAGAAAATTGCATGAGTAACAAACGTACCATTTAAGAGGTGTTATATGAAACGGTACTTTTGTAAAAGAGATAAATTTCATCTGATTGGCTGACGTTGATTATTTATGGGCAATCCCGGATATAGCGGACGAAAGTAGGTTAAAAACTGACATGGCACCCTCAATGGCTGAGGGTAATGTGGGTGTAACAACACACACAGTTAGTCATCGAGAGGGTTTCACAGCTCAAAGGATATCGCATATACGGGCAGGGTTATATCCCATTGTATCATTGAGCGAATAAGTCACAATCGGGAGACAACCCGTTTTGGAGGTTGAGTATATCGAGCGTGCGATTATTTTGGGTTGGTACCCAATGACTTTTGATATTCTCAAGGTCCACCCATCTGAACAGAGGGTTTGATGTAAAATGAAGGCCATCAGATGTGAACATGATTCATTCAACATGTATTCAGTGGTTCCCAAATGTACGCTTAAGGTATTGCATAGATGCCATGTTGCAGCATGTTTGGGAGCGATATGCAAGAGGTGGAAAATATTGATGATGTCTGACGACTAAAAAGCAACCATTTGACTCCACAGGAAAGTTCACAAACTCCGTATTTTAACATAACTACGACGAAATGCTTTACAATGCATGCAGATTCCATCCATTTCGTTGCAACAGTGCCAGTGCTGAATACCTGTACACGGACAGACAATGGTTGGGGGAGGGGCGCTATTGGTCTTTTGATATTACTTCAAAGGGTTATATGACATGTTCTTTTGACACTGTTTATTTCACCTCAGTTCAGCTTCATTTGTTGAAATATACGAAAATTAGCTTAATTTCTTGAATGACATAGAAATTATTTGTTTCAGTGATATAATCTGTTATCGATTCCCCCACATTGTAGTTATTGGTAATTACGAAGAACCCGTGACACCGGCAGACAACGGAATGCAGGAGAGTAGATCAGGAAACAGTAAGTTCATATTAGAGCAAAACAACTTTTATCGCATAACTGTAGCACTTTTCATTCATAAAAGCCTATTTTCATATGCAACTAGTTACATTACACTTTCAAATACGCTGATTGGATAATACATGTAGCGTGAGAAAATAAATTACTACGCTTGGTCGTGACGTCACTGAACTATTTTTCTCATTGATAAAATTTCACTACGAAATGTGTCATTGTTGTTTGGTGAATCGAGCCAGCTCGCCGCTTTGGGAACGTATCCCGTCAGATCTCGAAACTAAACGTATGTTCATTCTCTTGCAATATCTGCATGGAATATTCCCGATGTTTGATTATTCCTTGCAATAGATCTGCATGATTAGATGCTTTACTCGGATTACGTATTCAGCCTAGCATGTCATCACCTCGCTGAGAACTCGCCAATATGTCACGCGCATGATGACATGCAGCGAACACGATTGTAAATCGTGGCATGACATGTTCCCAAATAAATTATGTATGAAGAACAGCTAATTAACAAGTTACACTTACTGCATTCTATTGTGAAATGGTCTACGATATTTTGAAATTATATGGAAACCGATCAGCCTTACAAGGCCTGAGCCAGGGCAGTTTTTTTACTAGGAAGGAAACAAACACAAGAAATTTTTGACACATTTGAAGATGAAATCTTTCGAATTATTGTGTTATAATTTGCTTAAAAATGGTTATGTGATAAGCAGAATCTTATACTCGTGGCAATTTAATATGAAAGTTATGACGCTCGCAACATATGAAACTTAACTCGTGTCATAACTTTGATATTAAATAGCCACTCGTGTAAGATCCTCTATATCTGTGTTTCTTGTTGGAGACCTTCGGAAAATTTGGTGCTGTTACGCGCATGTTTTTTATTGTCTTGCTTGGAATTTTTATAGAGCCTAGTTAGAAGACACTGACCTTCGTTACAGAATATATAACGTTGTGACGTTACATTAGATATAATATCGTGAGGTTACAGCAGATATTACGTCGTGACGTGACAGCGCAGATAATGTGACGATACCGCATATATAATGTCGTGAAGTTTACAGCATATATAATGTCGTGACGTAACAGCATATAATATGTCTTGGCGTTACAGCATATATAATGGCGTGACCTAACCCTTCGTAACAGCATATATAATGTCGTGCTCAAAACCTTCGTTACAGCATATATATATTGTCGTGACCTAAAGCTTTGTTAAGGCATATATAATGTCGTGTCCTCAACCTTCGTCACACCATATATAACACATTTGCTATAACCCATAAAATGTCATACCCTAAAATTTTGTTACAAGTTATATAACGTCATGCCCTAAACTGTCGCTTGTTACAGCATATATAATGTCGTGCCTTAAACCTTCATTACAGAATATATAATGTTGTTGCCCTGAGCCGTCTATTTCTGCGGCATTTCAATATATTTCAGTTATTGTGACACATCACCACAGACAAAAAATAAGTTTTGTTTTCTTGCATCGTTCTATAGTTCTATTCTACATTTAAGCGTTTTGGGGAGGGAAAAATAGAGGCACCTCTCGAGCTGTGTCATACAAGGATGCGCGAGGATTGAAAGTTGGTATGATGAATACCTCAACATATATGTGTATATATGTGTTGGCATATGTTCGCATTTACCATTAGAGTTATGTCCCTGGCAACGATCTGTATTATGCTGTCGGTTATATAAGTGGGTTATTCCGCTTAATTACACATTGTATAAACGTGACGTTCGGATTTGGCGCTGCGAGCAACTAGTTCTTTTGGACTTGTTTGACTGAAGAGTTTGGATTGTTAAATTTGGAGGTTTAGGTTATTTGCATGGGCTTATCTGGACTTTGCCATCTCAATTTTAATACCTTCGTGTGCCCTGCCTTGGATAACTATTTTTCTTGTTCTTGTTTGGAGTTTGAACAGTTTTGACAGTTTGAGTATCCTTTTGATTTTCCGGGGAACTGTGTCTTGAGTCTGAGAGTGAATGGTGTATTTTTGGCGTAACTATGTTTATGGTTAAACTTGGACATGACGAAGCGATCTACTGATTTTGTATTGTGCAGTTGTCTTTAGTGATGGCCATAGTTATTTTGGTTTTATGCATGTAGTTTGAATAGACTTAGAAATTGTATAGATCTGTGAATACAATATGCGTATGTTTGAGTTTTTGAGTATTCTGTATGCTGCCGATTCTGTTGAATCGAAATGGTAACTTTATTCACTAGTTAGTGTGGATTATTGCAGTAGCTATAATAGCACTGCTTACTGGGTCTATCGATTTCCGAGTTTGCTTGATATTGTACTGATAAAGTGTTTACTGGGTTTTTGCCGCATGTTCTCATCAATGGATCTTGTAACAAACTTAGGTGTCACTCTGTAGTGCTAATGGCGTTCATTTTGTGTAACGGTTGGTGGTTGTACACATGTAACGTTGGAGACGTGTTCATTTTGTGTAACCTGTACGTTAGGTACATTGATGTACTTACAGCGTTGTCTGAAACATTAGGTGTAATGTTAGGTAAGTGAGACGTTATATACATGCGACGCTGTTAGCTGTAGTGTTGAGAAGTACAGTGTTATATAAGTGCAACGTTAGTCATGAGCTGTTTCCCCAAGGTTATTTATGATGAATGTCGAGGCCCACATTCATTGTTTGTGACGATGCATGTAACAAGGTGACCATGCATGTACACTTATATCCTCTGTTATTTTATTGTACATTACTGTGTACTGTGATTTTACAATATAGCGATAATTTATTTCTTGTTTAGTAGAGACCCATGCATTGGACCTAATTCAGCATTTGTCACATAGTTCGGGGACACATTTCTATGCTCCCTGTATTATTTTCTGGATATCAATGGAAACGGGTGGGCAAGTGTGCGCAGCTGTATCTGCTCATGCTACACAGGCGGAGCTGTGATGTGACTCCATTTTCAGCAGCAACTGAACGATTTTTGAGTACAGTATGCGTTAGTTTGGTCACTTTTCTCGTGAACGATCAGTGTTGATACTTCACTTCAGCCCGCCATTTCATTGCAAAAGGAGAAAAACAAGGACTCAGTAACATCATACAATACGTGGTAAGGCTGAATTGATGGAGATGATAGGATTTTGGACACCGATGAGTTTGTTTGAGTTGTCGCGTATGCCGTTTGGACTGATAACTGCTCCGGCCACCTTTTCAGCGCCGGAGCTGTTGGAGTCGCAAGCGGAGTCATCACTAGCTGTGATCCATATTACGGACATACCGACATTTTCCCTTGGGTATGTGACAGTTCCACATGGTAGAGCTGTGTTTACGTGATTTAGGTGTCACCCTAACGGTGAGTTGTCACCCCACGTTTCTCGAACGCGACGTTAAACCTTAATTCTCTCTCTCTCCCACGTTTCTCTGCACCATTTGTGCCACGAACAACTAATGGATGCAGATCATGTGGAAAGCAATCTGATTAAAACCAGACCTAAAAATAACGCTCCCCAGCTGACATTTCGCTGGTTTTAGATCTGACTCCAAGGATGGGGTTCCGTGTTCATAGACGTGCATATCGACAGACCAAGGCCACGCGCATACCACACCTCGTGTTGCGGAGAGGGGCGACAGGTCTAGACCTAAAATAAGGAAATTTAAACTTATCTTATATTTTATAACTTGTTTCGTTGGATCAATATATTCTTCTCTAGAAACTATGATGTTCGATTAACATAAATTGAATTTAGATGTATCTATCAATTAAAAGAGACATTTTATAATGTAACAAGACATAAAATCACGAGGCCAACCTGCCTCCCCCGACGCAACTGTGTTCTGAGCTTGCAGTTTAGGCCCGTCTGATGTTGCGACAGTGGGGAGCGACATGCTTACGATATGGAAAGTAAAACTCGTCTTCTCATATATTTTGGCGCGTTCCATCAGATGAATATGCTATTCTATATGAACGATGAAGATGTTCGATTAACATAAATAAAATTTAGATATACCGATCAATTTCAAAAGACATTTATCTGTGCATAAAATCACGAGGTCAACCTATCTCCCTCGACGCAGCTGTGGTCTGAGCTTGATGTTTCAAATATACATACTAAAGTGGGGGAGAAGCTATGTAATTGGTCAGCACTCAGAACAAGGAAATGGGAGTGTTGCCCCAGATCTACATGAACGAAATGTAAGATGGGGAGCGTTTTAGTAGATCTGGTTTTAATAAGTTTGGTGGGAACGAATAAACAATTTATGTGTGTTGAACGCCTTGTCATTCAGGTTACATATGAATTGATTTACTTGATAATTTCTGCTTATCCCTTATAACAGAGTGATTCCTCCTTTATGTATACACACACTCCCATGCTCTCCCTCCCCCCCCCAACTTCCTTAATTTTACCGGGCATTCATGAGGCAAACATTCGTAAAATGTATTTTGTCTTTATGAATTGTTCTTTCTCGTAACAATTAGCAACATGCACATGACACATTCTATACCACGGCTTATCATGTGGGTATTATTATTTCAGACAATATCCGAAGGAAGCCATTGCCAAGACCGCCAACAAGGGAACCAGTACATAGCGGTAAGATCATTCTTGATCGCGAATGATCCATATAAAATCTTCCCTACTTCCTATTCCCTTATAATATATCAATCAATAAAATAAACCCGAAAAATACTAGGACAAAATTAGGATATGCTAGGATACATTTCCTTATAGCAAGGGGACATCCCTTTATTACTATGATTTTTCTTCGTAAACATGGAATCTTCTCTTCTTACAGAGAAATGATCTTAGTTTCAAGAAACTATTTAACTGATTGCACCCCTCCTCACAATACTCCGCACTGCGCCTTGATGTACACAGTCATTAGCTCCGACTGATCATTTGACATCAAGAAATACCCGATATCAATACTGTCCTTCTGGATTTGAAGGAAACTACAGATAATCCTATAGGCACATCGTATTTAGACCTATATCTCTATAAAAATGAAGCGGGCCTTCTCTCTCGTCGACTGTATGACAAAAGAGATGATTACAATTTCGACATCGTAAACTATCCCTTTCTGGACAGTAATATTCCAGTGGGACCTGCATATGGCGTATACATATCGCGCCTAGTAGCATTTGCTAGATCCTGTGTTAAATGTGACGATTTTAATCAACGTCACAAAACATTGTTGCAGAAACTTATAAAACAGGGCTACACCACCAAGCGCCTCCACTCAAAGTTTCTCAAATTTGGCGATACATATCGCATGCTGATAGCAAAATACGAGCGTAGCGTGCAAGATCTATGGCGTTACGTTTCGTAACTTGTGTCTAATTCCGCTTAACCCGGGGCTAGGGGCCGTATGAACCCATGTACTTCAAGATCCTCATGGTACTCATATGAACAGTCACAATCAAAGCGTGACTGAGATACATCATTCTTTAGATGACGACTTTACAACAAATATTATGGATTAAGAATACTGATCAGCGATACGGATTTGATATTTTTGGAACATCATGATGTCTTGCCGGCATCATTGAAAACTGTTGACCGCTTCTCTCTTGCAGGAAACAAGCCTATGTTTATGTATACTATGATTGTCTTTTTGAATTTGGTGCTAATACTGTTATATGGAATATGGAATAGGTCTTTGGATTATGGACGCGGATATGCTCTAATGGACGACGGCTGAATTATGAATGACGGACTAGACGCTTGTAATTTCAATATTCATTGTTAAATAATAACGATTATTTAAGAGATAATGTTTTCATAGACGTGCTTAATGGTTACTTGGCGCACCGTTTATATTTTAAGTTTATATTTTAGGGCAACGGCAAAGCCCGCGCCCTAAACTTTCCCACACTAACCGTGCGTCAAATAACCATTGAGCACGCCTATGAAAACATTATTTCTATTCTATAGCATTACTTAAATTGATTATCAACAAAGATTATGACGAAAGATTGAAAAATATTGTAATATTTGAATACCTGTCTCCCCCACTGCCATATCTGTTGAAACCCTTCTCGCCTCCTGTCAATTGGCAACGTACCAGTATCAATGGACGAGCGTATTTGGTCTCTTGTTGGGCAGTGATTCTGCCATCTGATATAGACTGTGTGAAACATACATTGATATTTGTCTATTTGTTTTGCTCTGTTAATCAGTTTCACGATGGAAACAAGTTAAATTTGAGATAGAAATTTAATCTTGTAGTTTATTTGTTTGTTTATTCGACTGTATGGATTCAGACGGCATTTAGATTATTCCTCTGTGTTAAAGAATGTGAAATTGAGAGATTGCTCAATAGTTTTCTGCAGACTGACATTGATTCAGACATATTTTCTTTTCTCTGTAGATCACTACTATGAGGAATTCGGATGACAATTTCATCATTATCATCGCCATCATCATCATCTTCACCACCGTCATCGTCATAATCAGCATCATCGCCATCGCTGTCATCAATATTCATATACAACGTTTGATAAGATCGCATCATAAACAGCGTCGACACCCTGACAGCCTCTTCTATGGTCCAGACAATGCTCATTCGCGTCATTTCAGGAATTTACTGAACAATTTACTAAACTATATATGTCGTAAAGATTAAACAGACGTACTTCATGACCGTCACAGTAAATTCTGTTTATTAGAATTCAATTTCTGTCCCAGCCATGTATTTGCATGTTACAGTTATAAGCTTCTGTAAATGAAGTTGACCGTTGAGTCACATAGGCCATGAGATTAGGCTATAATTAATTATAATAATTATATTAAGTCGAACAAAACTTCTTGAGGCCACAGAATACTCCAAACATTAGAGGGAACATAGAAAATCTACAACACTACATAGAAAATTATACTACAAATTCAAATATGTTTACCAAGAAACGTGTATATAATAATACAAAGTTGTATAGTTGGGGATCAAGGAGGTTCGTTGCACACCTGAGTTACATCCAGTCAGACCTTTGTCATGTACAGTGAAGGATCCATTCTGTGTACAGATCTCGGACTCAGCACACAACTCCATCCCATCACGCACATGTGTGTCACTATCTCTCAGATGGGCAGGTTCATTGTGCCAGTGAGTATAGAGGTGAATTCATCGCGAGCCCACGGGTGGAATTGTCATGTCAAGACGGTTGAGGAGGTACGATTCCAATGTCCAATTAAAATGGAACGGTTAGCTGGTGTTTTTCTTTCTTCTGGTAGTATCTACCACGGCCCTGTGTGATATAGAATCGCGGTTCTTCTAAGTTCATTCTGTAGAGCTGACAGGACCACAACATTCGTCATTTTTCAAGCGAACGCACACAAAATCTCCAGGTCGTAAGGTAGGAAAGTATGTTGCCCCATGGCGCTGGGTGTAGTAATAGGCTGGACGCTCTTTTACCGATATTCTATATTTCAATAGTATCGGGTCAACGCGGTTGTAGTATTTGAGGCAGTATGAACAAAATTTCATCGAACATGTTGCAGCATGCCGGTTACAGCGATCACCGGGATTTCATGTATGTGTGCGATCTAAAGAGAGAATAATAGAACACTACGACTAGGAACTGTTTACCTTCCACTTCACCTGTCGGCCGCGAAGTGCTGCCAGATCATGCCAGGCATGGGAGACGGCAACAGCGTTTCCTGACTTTGTGCACTCTCTTTGGACAGTTTATGCCAACGGACAGTCCAGACCACCAGACAGATTGTCGAGCGTTCTCTGCATATTTTCAGTCATTGGTGGTCGTGGAGTCATGGTGTCATGGTGTTCCAGTATGTCACCTCGAAGTCTCTATGGTATCACAATACTGGCATGAGCTACACTCAACTTCATTTGCTTGGGATCAAACACGTCTCCATGAACATTTGGAGCGTATTTCAACCACCCTTGCCTAATGTATTTTCGAAGGAATTATATCGGCTGCTTCTTGGACTTCACGAAGCTAGGGATAGACTGATGTCTGAGCACACAAGCCATTCACAAGAAGTATCTGATAAGCTTTCTGGGCTCAAGGTTGATCACACCAGTGCGTTATCGACAACACGACGTTCAATCAGGATGTATTCAGCGTTGGCACCGTACCGTATCAGACTCATCTGTAGACATTTCATACGCCTATGTACTCGCTAAGCGATCTTCATAAGCTATGCTCAGACTGAGTGATTGAGTAAGATTTAAGAGTAAGATCTCTGTCTCTCACTCTCTCTCTCTGGAAATTGTACTTTTTGCTCCTCTCATGTAACGTCATTTGCCAGAATCGAGACCAGGCATCCAGTGTCCACGAGAGCTTATGCAGGGTGAGATCAACAATCAGCAGCGTGTGCATTTTCGCGTTGAATCGACTGGTTCAAAGGTTTCATTTCGACCCACCTACCTGTCTGATACCAGGTGTTGTCACCTCCCCAATGCCCAAGCACCAATCAGTGGATTAGGTCACATTTCCGATGACATTCCGTTTCCACTACTGTTATCTTTGGTAAGTGACGCGTGTGGATGAGCAACCGCTTTATGGCACGGTATCGTCGCGCAAAGCGATATTTAACACTTCATTTTGTTAGCAGTTTTCACCGAATAAATCGACCTCCCGTGCTTACTTTCAAGTTCCTGTTCACTGCTACATCACAATACCTATGCGATGACTTTACCTTTCTGTTTGATTCGGGCAATACATTGACGCAAGCAAGTTAATGGACCACAAGGGCTGTCCAGCTTCACGTTAATTGCATTGACGTCTGGATGATTTGGTAGGCAATAAGATGGTCTCTGCACGAAAATCTATTTTATAATCGTACTTGCACGAAAATCTATTTTATACCGTACTTGCCATGTGTTGTGATATTATAAGAAACATGCCACTTTTGACATATAGGTTTGATAATAAAATGTTGATTATGTGTTCCTCTCTGAATTCAGTTCAAATCAATATCAGTGTTGTCGGGCACGATGCTTCGTTTCTCGTTATCGGTTTGTATATTAGTTCAATCCAATGAGTGACTTAAAGCCTTTGTTAATATGTGGGTGCTCTACAGGACTGTAGAGTCCCATTACAAAGGAAAATTAGTCAAGATTTGGAGATTTCAACCTTTGCAATTAATCAGATTTTGAATAAATCAAGAATTGACAAGCAAACTTATCAGTCTAAATACTTTACTGATGTTTCAGTGGACAAAATAATACCACCCGCACCTCTAAGACACTCACTGTAGAGCTGTACTGGGACAACAGATTTTCACATCCTCTGAGCTCCATAACTTCGTTATGGTGGATTCTATTTACACATGATGGACTAGTAATACCCCAAGAAAAACACGTATATACGAAGGGTGCATCGACAATTTATGAAAAACGGAACAGAAGACTCGATGGATACATGCTGATATTTTGTGAAGACCCCGTACCTCAATGTATCCCGGGATCCATTGCCTGCCCTGAACTCTGACGGACAGATATCTGTATTATTCATTCCTAGATTTACTTCTGTGGACAGCCCACCGGCCTCGGCCAGGACTTGCCAATAATAGAGAAAGTCGATTTCGTCTCACTGTCATCCCCGAGTGTACTTTGTGATGTGCGTTTTCGGTTCAAGGGACAAACTTTTAAATAAGTCAAAAACTTATTTGAGCGACACACGGTTGGCTCTATCGCTTGATCCAACGAACAAATGAATTTACAAGAAAACGAACCATTTAATGAGCGAACAACTTACTAGAACCACTAATTCTCACAAATTAGAAGCAATGACATTGAGACGCACTGGGCCCAAATTCAGACCCGCTTTTCAAGATCAGTACTCACTTTTGCCGACTACCCCACAAAACCAGGTCATTATCATTGCTCAACCATGTCTCGAGTCCTGCGAGCATTTCTTACCCTTAATCCTGATTTGGGATTACACGTCTATGATGATAAATTCATCAATCTGGAGGCGCGGTTTACCGGTGACTCGGGCCCAAAGACACCCACATCTAATACGGTTACAAACGCCGCGTACCTCAACCGCCACGGGTGTATGAACAGGAAGACCTTGGAGGGTAACCATTACAAGGGACGGTTTTACGACGTGGAGTTACAGTATGTGGTGAATAGAGAGCTAGGCTACTACATTCTGGAACGCATCCTAAAAACCGAGCGACGGCGAGGCAAGACGGCGCACCTCGTGAAAACGCCAGACCTACTCAGTTTGATCAATTCCTCGGTCCGGTTAACCAGTTGGAACAGTCATAAAACCAGGAATCGAAGCCATTAGCGTTCATTCTGCGCTCGACCAAGAACAAGAACAGAATGTTCAGCTGCCTCTGAACGCAGCGTTTTCCAAAGCAGGCAAAAGTGAGCTTTGTGGTGACATCGTATGCGACGATACCCCACATCAGGTTCGTGGAAGAAATACCCAACCTGCCCGACTTTGAACCCGACATCTTGGCTGTCGCCGTGGAACTCATGGTGGAGACGGATGCTCGTGTGACCCAGACCTTTATCAAAGGCATTCACCATCGGTGGGTCAGCATCATCTACATTATGCAGAATTTGTTCAGTCGAAACAAAGAACATTGAAACATCAGATTGGTCAAGCATAAGACATGTCTCCGAAACCTGGTACAGAAGTGAGTCTCACAAGCCAATGTCATTTTTTTGCAGAAAGGCGGCTTCCTCGGTGATAGCTGAGCTCCGCTAGCCGCATCTGTGCTGGGCGCTATAGGTGAAGACCTCTTTGGCCGACAAGGAAGCATTCTAAAGAAATAGTCCTCGTGAAACCACGCCTGCTTCAACTCCTCCAATTATCGTACCTCACATATCAAATATTCACCACGTTGAACACACTAATTGAAGTGATGCGGCAGATTTTGCAACGGACAGGGTTAAGCGACAGTGAGAAAATGCAACAGAACAATGAGACGCTTCAGCGGACCATGAAGTTTTCGGCACAATATAAAGCCCTCTCTAATGTAGCACCTTCACCAGGCACCACGTCGACTTCCTCATCATCCGACATCGGTATTACCAGTGAGTCCAAGACGAAATCTTATAGTGTAACCACGTCAATCGAGATCCTTGACATGTGGCGAGACACCGCGGCGGTTGCTCCGGCGGCAACAAGCCCCCAAGACCCAGTAAAACCGGTAGAGGAAGCAGGAAGGCTCAGTCGCAGCGGATGCGTGTTTTCCCTCACACTGTCCAGTAATATCTTGGCGAAGCTGTTCTCGAGCAACATCTTAACCCATTACAAAACACAGTTACCGCAACCCGTACATCTTCCTTGGGATGGGAATGTGACCTGGTGGGTATACAGCACCCATATACGTGGTACAAGGTGCAAGAAGACAAAGTGCACGGCTACGTACGAGGGCACGCCTTATATTTCGTCCAGGCGTTGTGTGATCTCATGGAGGATAAGCTCGGTCGCCAGTTGGAGAACGAGACAGAGACCTCCCGTACGTGGATGCCGTGATGCTAGGGTACCAGAAAGATTCAGCTGAAGCTGAAGGACAACGTGGGTATAGAAATCAGCGGATTTACAGCATCTGTTAAGGATTAAGGTTGACGTATTACGCTGGTCCTACGGAGGTAGGCTTCATAGCCGAGTCCATGCACCTGCAGCATGATGGATAAGTGGAGCTGACTCTTTAGTTCGGCCAGTTACAAGAAACACTTTCAGTCACCTTCAGGGATAAATTATAATATATTTATATTCCTATATTGTGAAACACCCTGCCAGAAAATACTGGCTCGGGTGAGAATCGAACTCACGACTTAGGGGATACCGTCCCACTGCTCTACCAAATGAGCTACCGAGTCCAGTTGGGAGTTGCTCGCTAATTCAATCCATTTCACAAGTACGCAGCATATCGCCACGATAACAAGTGAATTTTGGATATATATATTCGAAGATACAATGTTTCGACTAATGATTTCAGTCATCTTCAGGGATAAGTTATAATATATTTATATTCCAATGTAGGAATATAGTGTTTCACAATGTAGGAATATAAATATATTATGATTGAATTAGCGAGCTGTTCCCAACTAGACTCGGTAGCTCAGTTGATAGAGCAGTGGGACGGTATCCCCTAAGTCGTGAGTTCGATTCTCACCCGAGCCAGTATTTTCTGGCAGGGTGTTTCACAATGTAGGAATATAAATATATTACGAGAAACACAATTTGCTTGATGCCGTACCCGAGCAATACATCCTTCTACGTGGTTCACTACACCAAGCAAGCCAGAGATGGCCTGTCCGTGTTAAGTGGGACGCGTATTCAACGAGGGCATGGACTTGGTAATGTTCTTGGGAGCGTTGTCAAAACTTTTCTTTGACGCGTGATTTCAAAGCAAGCCGTGATCTACAAGCCATGGGAGATTCTTTCAGTGGTATATCGATACGTCATGCCATCAAACGTTGAGCTAACGAAGCGGGAGGCCTCTCTCATGCCAACAAATCAAGCAGCCAAGGCACACAAAAAACTATGGTCCCGATACGAGCCACCAGTCGACGGCTGACCAAACCAAGACACACATCGAAGATTGCAACATCTTTGCGTAACATTGCTTCTATCCACGAATCGTGTCCTTCTACCAACAGTGAGTTTGAATGATGGACCGTACCACCCACCCAGACCAGCACCAGATGGACAATGGGTAGAACATTAACCTCTCTCCAGCAACACAGCCACAGGCCCCGTCGAATTCAGCACCACTGCCGTTATATGATGTACCCGGATTTAGTGCACAAGCCAAAATCACCTGTAAGGATTCGAACCCCCCCCCCTCCCCCAGAAGATGCCCTGATGGAGCTGACAAATCTCTGGCTCCATCTCCTCTTCCACCTGGTGGATATTTCTCTCAGAAACACACTCGTCAGTTGGTCGACGGACACGTACCCGTACCTGGACTTGATTACTGTGCCAATACCTTTTGACAGAAACGCTTAAAAACAGTGGATGGATGGATAATCTTGTAACGAAATATGACACTTGCTCGGAAAAGTGTAAAGCGAGAAAACGTGTTTTCTCCTTTCGCTGTCCTCAAGCTTCTGGGGGAAGCTATACTGGAAAAAGGATATTATTAGTAGTATACAGCGCGTAAATTGAACAAATTTTCACCCGGATGTAGAGGTCATTTGTGGCGGATTTGAGGAGGAGAGGTCAAGTGCACTATAGTTCCGGCAGAAGGACCAAAAGCCAAAAGCTACCTCCAGCACAGGAGAGTTCCAATTGTTGGAGGGGATGTATTCAGGATGTATTCATCCGCGGTGATGCGGTCTGGCCGCGGTTTTGGCGGTGATTCGGTCTCGGGAAAAAGCTTCCGCGGAGAAAAAGTAGTCCCTAGATAAAATGGTCCAATGGGGTCGAGTGAGGTATCAAAGTGAAGCCTATGTGAAGGGACATCTGATGGGCTGGGTGTGGGGTTGAACTATCGGCATTCTGCGCATGCGCGGTGGCCCAAGGGTATGAAAATAGACGTTTTGGTGTCGAGGGGAGTCCCTAATGGTCCAATGGAGTTGAGTGAGGTATCAAAGTGAAGCCTAGGTGAGGGGGCATTTGATGGCTGGGTGGGTGCATGTAAAATTTTTGCCTGAAAAAAAAAAAAAACGGAACACGGACTTTATCGAAAAATCCGGGGAAATGCCTATATGGGGTATGGGGGGTATATAGGTCGCCGGGCTTAACGGGGCTTGCCTATCAATAGAGTTATCTCCCCCTAGTTCCAGGGTGGGTGTATGTAAAAGTTTTCCTGAAAAAAATAGGAACACGGACTTTATTCTAAATTACGTGAAAATGCCTATATGGGGTATGGGGGGTATAGGACCATCCTGGGAAACCTACTTCTCGACGTTTGCGGTATAGGTTGTGGGGTGTCGTTTTCTTAGTCTCGTCATTTAGAACATGATAGGAAGTGTCCCGGCACGAATCGGTGAAATTTTTGAAAAAGTACGATATAGCCCCATATAGTCCCATACTGGGGTATAGGATCAATGTTTGTCCCCCTGGGAAACGTACTTCTATACATTTGCGGTAGGGTTGTGGGGTCTCGTTTTTCACGTCTCGTCATTTAGAACATGATAGGAAGTGTCCCGGAGCGAATCGGTGAAATTTTTGAAAAAGTACGATATAGCCCCATATAGTCCCATACTGGGGGTATAGGATCAATGTTTGTCCCCCTGGGAAACGTACTTCTATACATTTGCGGTAGGGTTGTTTGGATTTGTTTTTCACGTCTCGTCATTTAGAACATGATAGGAAGTGTCCCGGAGCGAAACGGTGAAATTTTTGAAAAAAGTCACCGCGGCCTGGGTAGGCCCATAGGCCTATACTGCATGGCTATGGGTGTATAGGTCCATACGGGGTGGACATGTTGGAGTCTATGTGGGCCACTAATGGTCCGATGGGGTCGAGTGAGGTCTTATTGTGAAGCTCTCATGCAGGAGCACTTGACTACACTAATGGTTCGTACGTTGTCAATAGTCTGCGCATGCGCAGCCTGGCCGTAGTATAGAAAGCAGGCATTTTTGGGTGTGTGTGTGGGTGTGTTTGGGTTAGAGATGGGCTATTCACGGTTCGAATGGGCCGTGTGATGTATCCATGTGAAGCCTATGTGAGGAAGCCTCTGATGGCGTGGGTGTGGGGTTGAAATATCGTCATTCTGCGCATGCGCAGCCTGGCCGTAGTATGGAAATAGACGTTTTTGGGGTCTAGCCGAGCCCCTCATGGACCTATTGGGTCGAGTGAGGTATCTATGTGAAGGCTAGATGTGGGAGCTAGACTAATTATATATTCTGTATTATACAATCGGATAGCGGTTGTCGTGAATAACAACAAGTTCAGCAATGTTTATATAGTTTATTATCCCCAATGTTACATCATACCCAGGCTGGGGGAGCCGCCCTGGGTATGTTTAGTATGTTAACAGCAAAACAAATTGAAATATCAAACACCATGTTTTATTATTTAACGCACCGTCACATTGGTACAAGTGTTTACTGAGCTCAAGTCAACGATCAGCATGTAGACATAGAGAGTATGTGCGGCATGTTATGGTATTCATCAGTGCACGGGTGACGCATTCAACCGATGGCGGTGATCGGTCAGCTTGGTAAGGAAAAACGTGATATTGGTTACCCTCTCTACCACCCATTGTATGTTGGGGCGTTGACGATGTGCCCATCTCAAGGGTTCCACGGTGTCCAGTATCTCCAGCATCGTCTCTAGTGACCTCCGGTTAATGATGGTGAACGGCTGGTCAGACACATAGATATTATTGCCGGGATAATAATACCGTAACTGGCCCGTCTTTTTGTGACGTAAGATGTACCCGAAAGCGACATTCAATTTGAAGGCCGTAGTTTGATCTTTGAAGATGGCTTCCACGTAGCTGCGTAGACGGGTGCGGTTGGTCAGTGGAAAATTGTAAATATCTTGAATAGGGCCATGAGTGTGGAAACAGTGCCGTGTTATGGACCAATGGCGCCGATCGATGTCACTCACTGGATGGTTGTCCTGTAAGAGATCGCCCAGAAAATGTTCGATGTTGTCAGGCGTATGACTCGAAACCGTAACGCTGGGGTCCGGCTGGATATCCAGGCTCTTCTGAACTGTGGGTATAGGCGGGCTCTCCTTCATCGCATCACCATTGGCGTTCGTCTCCCCGGGCTTATCTTCACTGGGTCTGACCTTCCGCGGCTCCTCTTCAGTAGGAAGTTGTCGCTCAAACCGTAGAGACGGACCATGAATCAAACGCTGATGCCGTCTTAACTGACTGAAGCGTTGACCACAATCCTCGCATGGACGCTTGCGTCGCCCATGAATTGAACGTTCGTGGCGCAGTAACTGATCCTCCCGATTAAATGACCCTGCGCAGGTTATACAAGTATACCGTGCATCGTTGTGGGTGGAGGCCTCGTGGCGTCGTAAATTATCTAGACGAGTAAACTGCCTCTGACAAGTTGTGCAAGTGAACACCTTGGTGGAATCGCCCAGAAAATGTTCGATGTTGTCAGGCGTATGACTCTGTACCGGGGCATGAATCAAACGTTGGTGTCGCAGCAACTGACTGCGTCGTTTGAAGAGTTGACCACAATCCTCGCATGGACGCTTGGGTGGCCCATGAATTGAACGTTCGTGGCGCAGTAAATGATCCTCCCGATTAAATGACCGTGCGCAGGTTATACAAGTATACCGTGCATCGTTGTGGGTGGAGGCCTCGTAGCATCGTAAATGATCTAGACGAGTAAACTGCTTCTGGCAAGTTGTGCAAGTGAACATCTTGGTGGTTGACAGAGTGTCTGATGAAACGGCCAGGCCGCTTCCCTTTTATAGCACGCTAGCTGGTGATCTATTTTTAGCACACTCTACCCCCAAGTCGAGGATCGTCATCAGTACGAGTAGTAGCGAAAGTGGGCATTTTTTAGCAGTGAAGGATGTTACTTGGTGTAGCCATGGACCATCCGCGGTGCGAATGCGTCGTGTGAGATGTCATCTTGTAGCAACGCCCACCAACGCCAAGCTTAACGCTTCAACGCCCTGGTGAAATAGCTCAGAAGCTCTGATATTCCATGGAATTGACACCAATTCATCGAAATGCAGTGACGCCCGTCAACGCCCGTCGTTACGCCTTAACGCTCTTACATAACGCCTTGACGCCATGATATAGACCAGAGAGAGAACAACAACAACAACAAGGATGACACATGAGAGAACAACAACAACAAGAAGTTTTTCCATATAGTTTATTTTCCCCAATGTTACATCATACCCACGCTGGGGGAGC